>JAEAOA010001147.1:155000-202422 GCA_016746295.1 Potamilus streckersoni | reverse complement strand
AGAGGAGAGAGAGAGAGAGAGAGGGGGGGGGGGCTTTAGCTAGACGTTAGCAAAATTTAAAGTGCTATGCGACAAACGTTTAATCTTTCTTAGATTGGTATGTGAATACAATGTGAATTTGTTTCCAGGTATATTTTGTATCAGAATTAGTAATGCTGTATTAATCTCTAAAAATCAGATATTAAATATATGAAAACCCGAAGTCACCGAGTAAGCCTTGGTCAGTTTAAACTCATTATTTATGAAATCTAATGGGAACTGTCGGCTAATACCCTAGACTGTTGTAACATCTAAAGCAAATTGTTTAATTAACGATCATAGTTGTGAAATCTAATGGGAACTGTGTCAGCTAAGACCATAGACTGTTGTAATATATAAAGTAAATTGTGTTGTAAATGGCCATAGCCGGGAAAACCCCAGAATAAACCACCCACCCACGAGAAGCAACTGGCAAGCTTTCTCACGACCCCACATTGGCCAAGCCCGAGATTCAAACCCACACAGAGGTGAGATGGCAGTGGTCCATAACGGTGGGAGGACAGCCGCCCCCGTTAAGTGACGGCGGCACTAGAGCCTGCACGTAGGATATTCAAGATGACATGGCATGAGAGAATTGTATCTCTGATGTATGAAACGAGAGAGAGAGAGAGAGAGAGAGAGAGAGAGAGAGAGAGAGAGAGAGAGAGAGAGAGAGAGAGATAGATAGAGAGAGAGAGAGAGGCTTATATATATATATATATATATATATATATATATATATATATATATATATATATATATATATATATATATATATAAAACATGTAAGTTTATACAAACAGTACTGATTTTATGATGTAATACAAAAATATACATATATGGAGTAGACTGATGCCATACACCATAAAAACCACGAAATCAAATTTGGTCAATTGTGCTGTCACTTTTTGAATAATCTAAAAGGAAAAAGGTATTCACTAGAGGTAACTAGACATTTGCAATTTGCGATGAAGAATCCGTATTATATTGTACTCATGCATACATGTATACCCTCTTAATATTATCTCATGAATATTAATGTATGACTCAAAACGAGGCTAACTGAGCATATCTGCCTATGCTGCTACAGCGTCTATAGTGATATAATGGCTACTTCTTACAGTGACCATGATTTAGTACCTACGCCAATTACCTTTTCATCGTTGAAGCTTATGCCTAGTTAAATAAGTGAAAACTCCATGAACAAGGGTTTCAAATACAGGGTACATCCAAGGTCAAAGACGTAAGTGTTGTTTACCAAATCATCCACACTATGTTGGAAATAATTGTTTCATTGACACAATTTCTTTCCCTCTGTTAAAGCTATTAACACTCCTCCCCTAAACACAATGTGATGCAACCAGACATTTCCAATCTGTACAAGAATATATCTCTTCAGAGGTTATTATTTACCCCCCATATGATTCAAGTAATTTGATAAGTTTCAGATCTCCAAGCAAAATCAAGGCTAGAATATGTATGGCACTGATCATGTTAAAATGCTCAAAGTTTTGTGATACCCAATTTGCCATAATACATTGTAAAATGGTTTAAATCAAAGCGTTACAGGCAAAATGAGTGTAGAGTAGCTATTATTATCATTTTTATTATTTCAGTGCGACCTAATAATAACGGATTTGAGGTGACAGGCAGGTATTACAGATTTCAAAAGAGAAATTAAATATCATATCAAATTAAAGTAATTTATTTTAATTTTTAAGGAAGAAAGCTGTCTGATTATAAATGTTGTTTGAAGCATACAATTTGCAAGCTTACATTTGAGAAAAGAATAAACCTAACATTTGACATTTCATAAACTTCCATTTTAATCATTGCAGGTCACATTTAAAGAAATATCGGAGGCTACAACAACATCTGCATTTGCCCAATGGGACAAGCAGGATCATGTGGACATATTATTGGTCTACTCTATCAGCTTGCCAAATACAAAGTGCTGGGACAAAGGTCACTTCCAGAAGATATAGCAAAATATATTCCAGTCCGGGACGATGGTTGTTGACTTCTCATCTTGGTACAATCAATTATTCAATTATGACTCTGGCGAGTGGATACAAAGTTCTGAAACCTTCTGGCATTAACTGTTGAATAATCTCTCTTGGTAACCAGATATTTTACAGCTTACGGTTTCCAAAGAACAACTGAATTTAACACTTGAGATCTTTCTAACGACTACCAGATTTTAAACGACAAAGATGCATGAACAATTCATTTATAAGGAGCATACTACGTTTGTTACCTGCCAGACTAACAGTTTCATTACTTTTATAGTAGGCACTCTGCATGGTTTTAGGTGATGGCTGAATACAAGTAAAGAAAGCAGTAAAGGTGTCATAATAGGAAAAAGCTTTATAGAATAATATAGAAAACATATTTTAGCCAAAACATGGTTTTTGTCTTTCGTATTCTTCCAATTTATGCCGAAGTTTCTCCTCCAACTCTTCTATCCTTGGCTGATGCAAGGATTATCCTTGATCGTCATTGCCTGATTTGGCTTCTGTATCAGCAAACAGATCTGTCACAGTTACATTATTATCCATTCTGTTAAATGAAAAGCACCATGTACAATCCAACAAGTTTATATCATTGTAATGTTAGCCAAACAATAACATATTTCACCCGTTTTTCAGGAATCTGCTGCATCTACAATTACTTGTGATGTAATAATGCCTATCTTAAATTGGCTGGCTACAATGTGGCTTTTTAAAGAATTATTTCATTAAAATGTTGCAATCAATTTTTGTGTATTTTGTATAAATTAATGTTGTTATAAATTCATGGTTTAACAGCATCTGAAAAATATTTTCTTGTAGATATTTCCCTCTCATTTTACAGAATATAATCTTAATTATTATTTTGAAACTGTACGTGGTTCTTCAGATGCAAGTATTTTTCTTTTTAAGGGTCTCTTGGGTCTTTTTTTTAACTGCCCCAATCAAAGATTAATGGCACTGCTTCAGGGCACAATCTGTTTCTTGTACTGGTGTCCTTGACTTGTAATTATCCTTTGTAAAATGGTTTGAACACACGACTGTCGACTTTGTAACATAATCAATGTTAATAAACAAAATAAATTGCATACTAAGAATAATACACAATATTAAGAAGACATATTTCAGGCTTTTACTAAAATATTGCTATCGAGTTGTAGCTGAATTTTATTTTTAAATTTATACGGTAAAAGAGAGCAAGTCTTTGGAATGAAGAACTTTTATATTACTGAAAAATAGAAAAAGACAGCTGGAAATGTTTAATAAAATGAAAAATGAAACATTGCTTCATATTTCAAAAACAAATATTAATGTGCAAAACTAGTAAAAATGGATACTAAGCAGGGGACAAGACTAGATATAATTTAGAATACTCACTTGAAAGAGTGGACCTTCACCTCGTCTTATCTTAATTATATATTGCTTTTACCATGTATTATTATTCAAAACTGAATGAAAATAAAGAGTTGGGTCATATTGTTAATTTGATGTACAATGGGGCACACAACAATGCTGCGCTGATTTTCTACTAGTATTACTAGTGGTATTCATAACTTCAACAGCTCCTCTTACCGCTTGCTCAGTTAGCCTCCTTCTGGCAATGGAATCTATGGCATGCATATCATTTGAGAGAGGTGTATTGCTCAATTCTTAGGGCGAAAATTACCACACGAGGTCAAAAACTGTAACGTAAACATACCTGGATGTTTAAGTTAGATCGTGCATATGATTCATAGTAAGGCTAGGATCATGACTCATCTTTTTTAATATATCGATTTAATTTTTGCCAAGTAATCGTGTAGTTATCTGAATATGTCCATTCCATTGTTTATTGCTGGTTTTAACGATGAGTATGTGAAAACTGACTTGTGGAAATAGTCCGCCTCGACAGATTCTATCAATAGTGAACATTAGGTATAAAACCCAAAAGGCGGACTTTCCATTCTTTTTAAATGCGCTTACATATATAATTATACTCTCCAACGACTAAGGTACAACACGTAGAAAGGCTCGAGAAAAGCATGTTGAGAGCATATTCCTAACGAATACAAATCAACTGCCATCATACATCAGAAAGATAAAGAAAACACAGGTAGGTGTTCTCTCTCTCTCTCTCTCTCTCTCTCTCTCTCTCTCTCTCTCTCTCTATATATATATATATATATATATATATATATATATATATATATATATATATATATATATATATATATATATATTCATCCAGTTATGTATGCGGCTAGTAAGGTATCTTTTGATCTGCTCAGTATTTGTCATTAAACTTGATAGGAAGAAGGTTTTATTAATATGGGGTAAGTAATTAAATTTGAGGCCAATTATTTTCACTAATTTCTTTACTTCGTTGCTTTATATGAATTCGTATACGAAATCATCACCACGTTTACAGCCGAGGAAGAAAGAGCTCAACGTAATCATCAAATCTGACTCCATTTCGAAGATTGAAGTTTTAGGCAAGTTATTGATCTAAAGTTTCCTCCCTTTTTCATGGGTCGTCGGCTATGTTTTGGGCAAAGTTACCCTTCTGCTGCATTTGTTGACTTCACAGGCGATAAAACTTGCTTATCTGTCGTATATGTCGTTTGATCTAGTGAGTGCACCATGGAATTTCTAGAATGGTTAAATATTTAAGTAGGCTTTACTCTTAAGTAGCATTACTTAAACCGGGAACCGAATGGTCGATATTAGTTAGACACCATCTGGAAAAATATTGCGGGTGTAGGTTCCATTAGAATGTATCATTGCCGCGTACTTGCGCATTCCAAGTCAATGGATGCGAATTGGATGAACCAAACATAAACCGATCCCTGTTCTCTTCATTATTTCTTCACACCTGTATCTTTTATCAATATTAGTAACGTGCTTAACGTAGCCACATCATCTCAAGCCGTCGTCTTGGAATTAAAAAAGCCTATCTGTAAAAACCGATATCCAACGATAATATTGTGACAGTGCTCAATCACTTGTTCGTACTAACTTCTGCAAAAGCTTTAGACCAATTGTTTGCTGTAGTTCCTCTGCAATACTGGTGTTATGTCTATCTAAATTGTGCGCTTAATTTTGTTTTGTCCGTAATGGAGGGTGTGCCTGTCATGTTTGTAAAAAGTCAAGAAAGATGCATACTTGAACTTGAATTTAAAGCCCGGGCTTGTTGCGAGTAAGATGGTTCTTCCGCTGTAAATCTATCGTTTCGTAGGTCAAATGGGCATTTGTATATTTTAGTGATTTGATAATAAAAAAAAAATCATTCATTCCTGTTCCATATCTGTCTGTGAGAATCAATGGTCTGAGGTTGATGTTGAGTTCAGGTAAAATTTGAGAGGAATGAGTATTTGTTTTGTTTAAATTATACATTGGAATTACCAAGTAATCACTGACAATTGGAATAAAACATTACTATAGGATTATTTAGAACTCATTTAAACATTTTGGAATTATATCATATTGTATATCAGGACATTCACGACTATTGGTACATCGCGACATTCAATACTCTTGATACATAAGGACATTGAAAACTGCTGGAGTTCATTCAAATCATTATATAACTTTGGACTGGTCATAGGACGTTATGGGATTACAGATTGAGTTACTAAGTCGTAACGAAGAATTCTGAGATTGTGTATATATATATATATATATATATATATATATATATATATATATATATATATATATATATATATATATATATATATATATATATATATCACTTTTCTTCCAGTTTTGAAAGTTTTATTGACACTTTTAATAATTTTGCAAACTTTTCTTGTAGCCTGAACTTCATGAAAATGCCTGTACCCATGGTCACAGCAACCCATTTAGACAACAGCAGCTCTCCTGTATTGGATAGAAAAGGAGCAAACTTGTATCGTGAAAATGAAGTTGGTTTGGATGATGTTTGTGATCAACTGAGGCTGCTTAATGTATCAACATCTCATGGTGCATACTTTGATAGAAAGTCACAAACAATGCACGTGTTTGGTGATGCTATGGAAACGATGCAAATACTAGGTTTCCAAAACATGGATGGGGACACATTTCTACACCACGTCATAATAATGGAACAATACGACCTGGCTATTAAACTTATTGAATTTCTATTTGATTCCGACCTCCTGAACATGGCAAATTTTCTTCGCCAAACGCCATTGCATCTGGCTGTGATAACGCGACAGACGGCCATTGTACGAAAGCTTCTTGCAGCAGGTGCGCAAACGAACGTGCAGGATCATCGGGGTGATACTCCTATGCATATAGCCTGTCGTACAGGCGCTTCTGACACTTTATATTTACTGACAGAAAGTTTATCATCCCAAAATGAATTGGAAATAAGGAACTATGACGGACTTAAATGCATCCATCTCGCGGTGCTCAACAATAACCTTGACATCATCAGAATTTTGCTCAATAGCGGTGCAGATATTAATGCCGGGGATGCAAAAAGTGGAAGAACAGTTTTTCACTGGGCAGCTGAGTACGGCAAAAGTGAATTATTAGATTTAATCTTATTGAGGAAAGATGTGGACATAAACATGCAAACATATGATGGAATCACAGCATTCGAAATGGCAAGAGCTAATGGCCATCTTAAAATAATGAAGATGTTCTGTGAGAGCAGCAAATGTTTGTGATTAGACCAATCTCCTTTTGTCTAATGCTCTACTACACAGTGTATTACTCTGTCACAAACATTCTGCTTATGTCACAATGCGTTGATCAAGTTTATTTATTTGACTTAAAGATAGTTCTTCACTGCATTTTACATGATTGAACACGCTTAAGGAATATTCTACTCACTGAAAACTACCTCATTTTACTTGTTATAAATGTTTACTAGGCATTGATTGAAGATAATAATGTTTAATTTTAGTCAGTTAGATCCTACATATAAAATTATTACATTTATAAATTTATTACATTTATAAATTTATTACATTTATAAATTTATTTAGACATGGAAATTCATATGCATTCATACACGTTGAGATTGTTATCTTGAATAAATCATATATTATACATTTATTTACACGTGATGTTTATCTTCAGTAAATTAAGTCATGCATTCATGCATTTTTTTACACGTGGAAATTCGTCCATTGAAACATTTATTTATACATGGAAATTTATGCATTTGTACATTTTTTACACATGGAAATGTTTATCTCCAGTAAATTAAGTAATGCAATAATGCATTTATTTACACGTGGAAATTCCTGCAATCATACATTTATTTACAAACGAAAATGTTTATATTGAGTAATTTGTCATGATTTCATACATTTATTTACACAAGGATATTCATGCATTCATACATTTATTTACACATGAAAATGCAAGCTTTCGAACATTTATTTACACATGGAAATTCATGTATTCGCACATTTTTTCCACACGAAAATGTTTATATTGAGAAACTTGTGTCTTGCTTTCATACATTTATTTACACAAGGATGTTCATGCATTCATACATTTATTTACACATGAAAATGCAAGCTTTCGAACATTTATTTACACATGGAAATTCATGTATTCGCACATTTTTTCCACACGAAAATGTTTATATTGAGAAACTTGTGTCTTGCTTTCATACATTTATTTACACAAGGATGTTCAAGCATTCATACATTTATTTACACATGAAAATTCAAGCTTTCGAACATTTATTTACACATGGAAATTCATGTATTCGCACATTTATTTCCACACGAAAATGTTTATATTGAGAAACTTGTGTCTTGCTTTCATACATTTATTTACACATGGAAATTCGTGCATTTATACATTTATTTACATTATTTATTAGTCGAAATTCATGCATTTGTACATGTATTTATACCTGGAAATGCCTATCTTCAGTAAATTAAGTCATGCATTCATACAATTATTTACACACGAAATTTTTTATCTTGAGTAACTTATGTCATGTATTCATACATTGATATACACGCGGAAATTCATGCATTCGTACGTTTATTTACACGTGGAAATTCATGAATTCGTGCATTTATTTACACGTGGAAATTCTTGCAATGGTACATTTATCAACACGTGGAGATTCATGCTTTGGTACATTTATGTACACACGAATGTTTTATTTTGAGTAACTCGTTTCATGTATTCATACATTTATTTACACTTGAAAATTCTAAATTTATTTACATGTGGAAATGTTTATCTTCAGTAAATTAAGTCATGCATTCGTGCATTTATAACACAAAAAAATGTTTACATTGAGCAACTTTGTCATACATTTAATACTAAGTGGAAATTCGCGAATTCATACATGTATTTTTTTGGAAATGTTTATCTTCAGTAAATTAAATCATGCATCCGAACATTTATTTACACACGGATATATTAGATTGGGTAACTTATGTCATGGATTCATACATTTAGTTACACGTGGAACTGTTGGTCCACAAGAACGAGAATGATGTGTTGATTTAGTACACACTAGTTCCCACGAAGAAAAAAGAAGAGAAATAAATCACTACTGCGTCTAATCTTACCGTTCCTGGTGTTAACTACCTCATTTGACTTGTAATAAAAGTGGTGATGACGTTGTTGCATCCTCATAAAAATGTTTAATTAATAAAGTCATATGTATTTATTAAATTTTAATAGGCCTATCAGTTGGTATTCATTCTGACGTTTGGATAAACGCAAGAACAAACTGTGATTTCACATGCAATAGTCTCGTAGGGTATGTGTGATCTAATATTAGTCACAAGATTGTAATAAGTTAATTTCTGATAGCATATATGTGCTTTGTACAATTTGTTTATTGAAAATGCACGCACTAATTTATACAAGTTTCTTTTTGTAATGTACTTCTGGCGCTATATTTTTGTACATGTTTTCATTTCGTTTATTGAAAACACTAAGTTTTACATTGGTATTTCCGTTTATAGTTTCTTTAACTGAAAATATAACCAATATATTTTACAATTGTTCTGTAGGTCACACTTACTTAAATATACTCTGAATTGACACACGCACGCACATAAACACACTATTTAGGCCCGGAACTACGAATTTTAATATTTTTAAAATTCTTTTTATGTAATATTTACTTTTTTTAAAAAAGCATTTACTGTCAACAACCGGCTTTGTAAACAACAACGTTTTCAGCCTGATTTCCATCTGTACAAGTCTTTGTATAGCAATTCACTGGCATAATGATCAACACATGAGGTCTTGCAAGTAAATGGATACTCTCTGGAAGGTTCTTTTCTTTTGAAGTTATTGATGCAATAAATACGGTGTAATCCAAAGTGATAATATTCGACTTTTGTTTTTACTAAAATCAAGGAATTTCGTGAATACGGGACAAACTGAGGAGTTTCGTGAATACCTAACAACGTAGCAGTTTCATTTATTCACGCAATGCGATTGGCTTATTATCGCTAATCATTGCTTACTACAATGACAAATCTTTACATGAATAGCGACGATAAAGGCAAATAAAACATTATTGGTTTGTCAGTTTTTTTTTCCAGAAATGAGTTACTTATTGTTATTGTCCCGGAAAGGCAGAAACATATATTATTTCTGGTAATTTTTGTCCTTGGTAGGTTGGGGTTTACGTCGGAGTTATATATATTTAACAAAAAACTAAAATAGAACACTATTTATTAAAAATTCTGAAATTCAGAAAATCATTGCAGCGATTGATTAAAGTGCATTGCTAGTTTGAGTGAGCTTATGAGCAAACAATTATATTGTACGCGCGCGTGTGTGTGTGTGTGTGTGTGTGTGTGTGTGTTGTATTTGACCTGACAAGATTTCCGTTCAATTTTTGCAATTGGATTACTATATTCATACTGTGACGAAAAAATATGATTATTATATTCTCTATGTGAGGAGAAATGATATTATCATATTCACGATACGATGATAAACGGGATTATTATATTCACAACAAAGAAAACTGGATTATAATCACAGAATGAGGAAACGTGGGATTATGATGTACACCTTGGATAAAAATTGGATTATTATATTCACAGTGTCATATAAATGGGTATATTCTATTAACATTGTCAACAAAAATAAAATTATTATATTGACATTGTCATAAACAAAATCGGATTATTATATTTAGAATGTCATAAAAAATCCGATATTCACTTTGTCATAAAAATGGGATTATTATGTTCACATTGTCATCAAAAATTGGATTATTATATTCACATTATCATAAAAAATCGGACTATTATATTCACATTTTCATAAAAAAATCCGATATTCATATTGTCCTAAAAATGGGATTATTATATTCATATAGTCATAAAAAATTGGATTATTATATTCACATTGTCATAAAAATCCGATAATCACATTGTCATAAAAATGGTATTATTATATACACATTGTCATAAAAATCCGATATTCACATTGTCATAAAAATGGGATTATTATATTCACATTGTCATAAAAAAAATTGGATTATTATATTCACAATATGAAGAAAAGCTACTCTTGTATGGTTAATATTTGATGATAAATTTAGTATAATGTTACGAGCTGAAACATCAACGTACTAATGTGTATTTCCCCCATACGTCTTCGAATGCATTGATTTTAGTCTAAGACAATAGATGAATTAACTGTGCTCAGCCTGAGATGAATCCAAAAGTGTACACAATGAATTGTACTCAATCTGTACTCTAACTCCTAATGTGACAGTACTCATATAACAAATATAACGTGATTTTATTAAGACGTCATTCATTTCCGAAGCTAAATATTTATATAACCATGTTATTTACATCCGCCACTTATTGTCGTTATTTACGAATTTGTAAAAATTAACAGAATCGAAGTTGATGTGAACTCGGTACACACATATTTTCCTTATATATTCTCTACATTCGATTTTCAATACTGAACCTTCCACTGTGTCCAACTACCCCAACAAATTACATGTTAATCAAAAGTATTTTTCTAGATAAATTTATATTTAAGTTCTTCTCATAGGTTATCCAGCACTGGTAGAAAGATTGATATCACAAGGATCACGTATTTCACTTCCTGGACAAATATCACTGCCTGATTAATCATTGCGCACTCAAACCCAAGTACACACAATCACACCGTAATCCGTATATTCTGAAAACAAATAATTTCCCTTAAATTAGTTGCAAGAATGCCTACTTACAAACTACTTATCCCACATAAAAAGAAGGTCATCTATTCTAAACATAGATTATTTGAGACTACACTGGCTGGCATAGAGAAGAAGAATTGATCATTAACCGAGTCAATGTTTTTATCAACGGTGATTGTCTTGTTCGTATTGCTTACTGTTCTGCATCAAAAATGATCATATACTAAGAACATTCATTTTTACTTATCCATTTGTCCCTTATTCTTTCTCTCTTTTGCAATAACCATGCTGTTACAAAAAGATGGGAAACATATACATTAAAAGTCCAATTAGGCAGAAAGCAATAAATACCTGAGGGGGGGTAGTGTCATACTTTTCTGAACATGGTATCTTATATTTGTACTTGTCTTTGTGTGTTTTTATTTACTTGATCTACTTAGTCACCAAAGATCATTCTGTGTGCTTTAGAAATGTGTTCTGCTCGTGTACACTTCAGCAAAATGGCTGTATTTTTCATACACTCGACGCATGTGCAATCGCAGAAAACAGGTGGGGAAGATTAAATGTCAGTTACTAATGATCAATGCAAGCAGAAAATTGACGTGTTCCACGGAGTTTTACATGCTCACGTACATAATTATTCGGATTTAGTATTAACACTGCTCATATATTTTTACATTTGGAAAATGTAAATCTCTTGGTCTTTTGTTTCTGATTAATTAAAAATTCTCTAGGTTTTCTCTTCCCATTACGAATTCAGTCTGACAAAAATCATATCTCCACGATCATGGAACAATGGAGATATGATTTTAATCAGATTGATTACCGACAAGACATACAATTAAGAGATTATTATCCGACTATCGGATGGATTCTGACGAAACTAATACTCCAATATTCATGACAGAGCAAACCTTCATAAAACTGTCAAAACGATTTTTAATTAACGCACGGGTCACAACTGCACGAATGTATTTCCATCTTTTCACTATTAAATGATCATTTTAAATAATTGCATATGATATAACTGATCATGTTGTTGTATATTTACATATGATTTATCTACCTTAAGTGGATAAACAATTATTGATTTTTAAAATTTTTCTGCAATAGGGAAGACAGTTTTCAATAGACTTCCAGCTTTCTACTCAATCTCCATATATACAAAATTGATGTGAATCATACATAAAAAATGTTTTCGTTAATAAATACTGTTGAAAAGTTCAAAAATAAAATAAACAAAGACTATCCATTTTTTTAATGAGCATAACTTTAACTGGCGCAGTTCTAAGTGCCGAAACACAAGCAAGGCAATCTACCCCCACCCACCCTACCCCACCCCATCCCCAAATACGTTAATAGAGCAACAAAGAGGCAGATAATGAGCTGACGAATGCCTGTCAATAAGAACCTTCATAAAAATGGCATCGAAATGTGTAACATATTACCTAAGCCTTTTTGAACTGGCTAGTAAATTCAGGTGTGCAAAATATCGCATCATGTTTGATTCATTTGGTGTTTTCAGGCAGAGCAAGATAAGATTGTTTTTAGTGCCGAAGCAAATTTATTGGAGTAAGGAGCTTTGCTCAAGGACACAACGATAGCCAGTCATTGGTGATCCGATCAGTGGATTAGCAACCGTCCCCGTAACAACTACAACTGAAGAGGGAAGGCATGCAAAAAATGGCCACCAAAGGGGCAGAATGGTAGGATTCAAACCCGCATCCTTTCAGCCAATGAGCCACCGAACCTCTTCATGTATCTTATTTTAGATTTGTGAATAATAGTAATATATTAAGTTGTAGCATATTTACAACTCAATTTTCTGATACATTTGACAGTAAATTTAGCTAAGGTGACACATTCAATCAATTAGAAAATCTCTGAAACTACAATGTGATATAAGGACACTGTGTTATAAATGCTAAATAATCTCTATAAAGCCACATTTCGAAAATGTTGCGAATCTCTTTAGGATAACTGCACAACACATTGAATAAATGGGAGCTTAACATTAAGTCCCCATCTTTGAGGATTTATAGCAACAAGGCGAAATATCCAAGGGTTTAACATGGTTGATGGCGGACAAGAGGAAATGACCATTATACCGCCACTACTTAGCTTACATGACCGTGACTATGTTGATGCAACAGTAACGCCTATAAATGCATGCCGCATATTGCATTATTATTATCATTATTTTTATCATCATCATCATCATCATCATCATCATCATCATCATCATCATCATCATCATCATTATTATTATTATTATTATTATTATTATTATTATTATTATTATTATTATTATTATTATTATTATTATTATTATTATTATCATTATTATAGGTTACTACATTTGCATGGGAAAATATGAACGAGTTTTTCGGATCGTTATACTACACGACTTTGGGAGTGGAGTATATCAATCCGACAAAACGAGTTCATATTTACCCATACAAATGCTGTAACCTTTTTGTTATATACTCATTTTCTTGTTCTTCCCAATGCTTAAATATATAAACAAAAATACAATACAATAAACAAAGTAACTGAATGCATGCCGTCTTCCAAACTAGATATTCAAGCGTATATCAAATGATGAAACCTTACAATTAAGATTATCGAAAAGACGCTGTGGATTTTAATGTTTATTTCATTTTGAGCGCAGTAAGGAGAATGTAACTGCACTTGGAATATACTCAAAATTACAGTACAATTTCAAAACGTGTAATGAACATTGAAAACCAATGACATGGTTCATGTAATTCGGATTTGCAGAACTACGAAAGTATATTTTGAGGAAATTCAGAATGTAAAATTGTATGTATATTTGTGCCATTTTTATTACCAGTTAAAGAAGATAGCTTATGTCTATTTACTTGCGTGTTATTGTGAAAACCCTGTATGTCTATAGCTAACCTAAATCTGAAACATTGTATCAAAAGTTTACGATTTATGTGCCAAAGCAGTTTCTTTGTGTTAGCCTATGAAACATTTGCTGGTATGTGGCAGTCCATGAAATATCTGCTTTAGTTCATTCATAAAAAAATTGTTTACGTTAGAAAATGTTTCCTTTTTTCGCGTGTATATAGTATGAATGTGGCACGAGGAGTGCAATATTGTGCAATACTGAACGATCCTCACAATATAAAGTTATTGGAGAAAAATGAGCATACAACAATAATTATGATTGTTATTATTAAGTAGGTACAACATATCTTGAGATGTCCATACATGTAATTGATAATGCACAGATGTGGCACTGATCCAGATTAGTGTTCAAAAAACTAAATTATACATGATGACAACATATAATTGAATTATGCCTTGAATTCCAAGCTATTTTAGTGTACGAAAGTTCGCCTCTAGTGTGCATTATTTCTTGCAAGATTTACTTGGGTGGGAGTGGTTGAAAATGATATTTATATTTGGCAAATGTACAAGATATTTAAGAACCCATAGTCTGTATCAATGAAAGTGTATTTGATCAAGATTATTTTATAAATTGTAGGAAATCTTGAATGTTCAAAATACAATAAAACACAGAAAGTGCTTTACAAAAAACAAAAAAAAAACAAAAAACAAAACAACCAATTATCATCCATATTTCCTGTATGGATTACCCAACGTAATTTATAAAATTTGCAAAGGAGAACGCAGATTCAATAATAACTGTGAATGATGTTTTTAATTTATTCACGTGTTTGGAATATATTCCAGGTACGAATTGTGCCTAGTCCGCGCGTACTTATACGTTTTCACCATTGCTAGTATCAAGAAAATATCAGTACAGTCAGTATATATGGTACGTTGAGGATTAATAGTTGGGTTGTCCTGTCGAATTAACTTACTCATGTGGAAACTAAATTATTGTTTTATATGTATATCAGACCTTTTGTAGGGAACGCAGGAATGCTAAGAAAGATCTGATTTTCAGTGAAGCTGTGGTTTCGGTAACAATCTTGGAAAATGAAGTTTAGGTCTGTATATGTAGTGTTGACTGAGCACTGTACTTAATGACTCCAGTTATACAATTCATGACGCAAATATAGTCTTCTACTGGAAAATGATGAACTAGTTTATAGATACGTCGTGTTTCAGATGTTTTTGCAAAATTATATCTGACTTCCATGATGTTGGTCTTCGAACCCATTATTGTTATTTATCCCTAGCAACAATCATCTCCTACCTGGCAGTATTGACCTAGATACCACAAGGCAAATAGTGACGATAAACAGCCAATCACAAACTACCTAAACCGATAGTGAAACATTAAATACTTCTACGATACATACGAGGGACGCCTTGCCACTATGCACGTGGCTATGTTGAGTCTGTGTGTGTGTGTGTGTTTGTGTGTGTGTGTGTGTGTGCGAACGTGATAAGAATACTCTTCAACTAGATAGGTCAAAGTATCTGAGTAAATAAACACTTTGTCTTCATTTTTATATAAACTACGTGTTTATAGGGCGAGATATAAACAACTTCTTTACATCTATATACAACACCCTTAAACACGTTTGTAAGACTGGCGAAACCTGTAAGCACCTTTAAGGTACTTTATCACGATGATTCTGATTAGTCGTATTAGTTGCAGGACGAGGAGGCAATGATACTGCAGGAACAGCTGTCAACACATTTTCCAACAAAGTTTGCTTGCAAATAGAAGTTTAGGAAGTTAAATACAATTACAAGATATGTTTTGGTGGAAATTCTTGGAAAACAGACAACATACATAATTTTTCCAGTACATAAAAATTCCATTCAAAATGCATGTATAGTTTAGCAAATTATTTTCAAGTCTAGTTTTCCTTCCTCACAAATAAACTTGTAATCAGCTCCAGTTTCCATGAAAATCGTATGCCGATAACCTTCTTAATTGTTAAGAGAATTCTAGGAAAATCTGTTTGAGTGTTTATATTACATTCTTGTTTGTAGGTTATTTTTATCCTATGCTTCAGACTAAGCTTCACTACAACTCAGATATACGCATTCAACTTTGCTTTCATTAAAAATTCATCACAGAATTCATCAAGAATAAAGCTGTGTCAAGACAATATGGAACTTTCAAGCGATATTTTTGTTGCTGTAGAAACAAAAAAATATTTTCATATATATATATATATATATATATATATATATATATATATATATATATATATATATATATATATATATATATATATATATATATATATATATATATATTAAATAATGAACAGTCTAATATATTTCATTTGAAGAAAGAATGCAAGCTGTATTTTCAATGCAAGCAATTATACCGAAATGCTAATATTCTAAAATATAAACAAATGCTCTTAAATTAGATCTCGAATGCCTCCATACAAGCTACTTATGCCCCATTATTAAGAGGAAAGGGCAGGGGCGGGGACAGCGGCGGGGCAGGGGCGGGGGCGGAGGCGGGGGCGGGGCCGTGTTACAGCTGAATAGACAGAAATTTAAAGTGATACTATTGTGTAAGTTTAATTTATATTGTCATACATATCCCCACTACAACTTAAAATCCGTTCATTGTAGCGAAGTTCTAATACACCATGGTTTGACTAATAGGTGCACAAAGCGATACAATATATATATTTGGATTTTGTTCATACATTTTCTGTTTTATTGTTTTCATTATCATTCTTATTGCTTACTGTTCTGCATCAGGAAATGTCTTAAATTGACATATATTTTCCTAAATTGTCATATACCAAAAACATACAGCTTTACTCGTCAATTCTTCATTCATTACAAGTCAGACCGGATAGATTTAATGTGGAAAGTAATGCACGTATAACATGTATTCATTTACCGTATGCAGTGTGCTATTGACATTCGGTTAGAATGAGATGTTTCGAGAAGTTCAAATCCACGTGGGCGATGTTTGTGGGTGGGTGTGTCATACAGATACCAATTTTTTAAATTCGTACTCCACTGACATTACAAATCAGGGTTGCGTATTAGTGCACTCAGTGCCTTGCCAGCTCAAACCAATCCCCATACCATCTCGATCAAGCCCATATTAAGAAAAAAAAATAAAAAGGATCCTTCAAAGTTGTGTACTTAAGAATTCGTGCGCAGGATAAAAGTGTTTATCGAACTTGTAATTAACCATATCTATGTACATTACCACTTCCTGGAAGATCCGTGATAATCTATGCTAAAACGATCTGTGATAATCTATGCTAAAACGATCTGTGATAATCTATGCTAGGAAGATGATCTGTGCCAGGAAGATCACCGATAATCTATGCTAAAAAATCTGTGATCATCTATGCTAAAAAGATCTGTGATAATCTATGCTAAAAAGATATGTGATAATCTATGCTAGGAAGATGATCTGTGCCAGGAAGATCAGCGATAATCTATGCTAAAAGATCTGTGATAATCTATACTAGAAAGATCTGTGATACTCTATGCTAAAAAGATATGTGATAAGCTATGCTAGGATGATCTGTGATAATCTATGTAAACCCCAAAAATCTTGCATATATTGACATCAACAACAAAGCAGTCATGGAAGAAATAGAATGAAACATTTTTTCGCATGAATAAAAGGTCAATAATTTACAGGTGTGTGTGTGTGTGTGTGTATATATATATATATATATATATATATATATATATATATATATATATATATATATATATATATATATATATATATATATATATATATATATATATATGTATGAATGTATGTATGTATGTATGTATGTATGTATGTATGTATGTATGTATATATATATATGTATATATATATGTATTTATATATATATATATATATATATGTGAGAAAATAAATATATATATATATATATATATATATATATATATATATATATACACACCCCGGGTTTACTTTTACCTATACTCAGTAACCTGCCTAGTCGAAATACATTTCTAATGCAATTTCTTTACAACGTTTATTTCAATTAGTTTTTTCTTTCCGTCACCTTGGTGTAATTTGAATTATTACACGATTAATCATACACATCATCCCGAGGTCTTGTAACTCAACAAACTGTTTCTGTGTCTGTTTTTTATATATCTTCATTTCTATTCTTCCACATTGCTTATTCAGTTTAAAACTTCGCTATATAGAATGAATGAAGGCATAAATTGAATTGCGTTTACTGTTAATGAAAATATCGAATTGATACTATATTAAAATCTGGATTTCTTAGGCAACCGTTATATTTCTTCCCGTTGGATACAATGCCTCATTAATAATTTTACAATAAGATACTTGATCTCATAAACGTATAAATGGCACTATCAACACAATACAGGCCATTTCATGTCGTGGACATACGGACGGCAAAATGGATATTACAATTTTGTTCAATCAAATAATGTTTAGACACTCTTGTAAGAATATACCAGCTAACAATCGAATACTTCACCTCATATCTAGCTTCTCATTATACTAAATGCTTCGTATTATACTAATGACTGCGTCATACTAATGGTCCAACGCCATCATACTAAATGCTTCGTATTATAATTATTACTATTTTACCATTTGTATATAATGAAGAATATAACCTTTTGTATGGCGCTAAATGGCCTCTTTGTGCTGGTGCGCCGTAAAGAATCAACCAACCAACCAACCAACCAACCAACCATAATTATTACTGCGTCATACTAATGGCCCAATTGCTTTTCTTGAAGTTATATATTAATTTATGGCTGAACACAGTGGAGTATCGCTTTTAGTGAATTTATGAATGAATGTGTTATTAAACTCAATGATGCAACAACATATATTGAAGTTATATATTACTGTGTTTTCAAACACAATGGCATAATGCTTTTCTTGAATATATAGTTTAATTGTGTCCAAACACAATAGCCTAACGTTTTCATGGCTTTACAAATTAATATGTGTTTCAAAAACTATGACATAACCATTTTCTTGAAGTTATAGATTAATACGTGCTGGAACCAGAAACATTCCTAGGATGTGAGGGGCCCAGGGCAGCAAGCGATGAGCGGGGCCCCAACAAAACAATTGCATTTCGGAGCTGATTACTTTCGGCAGTGCGGTGCTCCTGAAAGCGCGGGGCCCAAAATGGTTGCATTGCTAGCCATCCCTAGGGCCGAACCTAGTTGGAACACAATGTCCTAATGGTTATATAGACAAAAACATTGCCCCTTAAAAAAAGTATCGTATAAACGGTCGAATTTCATCTGAGACCATCTTCACAATAAATGTATCGGACATCCTAAAATCAAATAACTTTCGACTAACCTTTAGTATAAATATGAAATACGGGGATTAACCCGGAAAAATAATGCTCTCTGATTAAAGGTCAGGAAATGTTCTTATCAACTCGCGAAAGCACAAAGAACGGATTCTCTCTCTCTCTCTCTCTCTCTCTCTCTCTCTCTCTCTCTCTCTCTCTCTCTCTCTCTCTCTCTCTCTCTCTCTCTCTCTCTCTCTCTCTCTCTGCTAAATATTTGGCAAACTGGGAAAATAAATGGGTGAACATAAAATTAGCTTGATTTATATATGGGTTTGACTGGCCAGGATAGGTCCATAACGTAGAGTAACATTTTAGTAAAAAGAATGGTTTGAGAGGTGTTGGCAGTCGTAAATGAAATTAAATGTAGACAATATTTTCTTGATGGAATTTAAGTCCTTATACAGACGTGATTTTGGAACACTCACTATTGATGTTGGCACCTATTCATAAGGTGCGAAATTGAAATCACATACACACAAAAAAGTTAGAACAAAAAATGTTCGACGCTGGAAGTGTGGCTTTCTCCGCACAAAAAAACCCAACTAACAGCAGGCTGGGTATATTCTGAGAAATAAAGATTCGATGACTAGCATTCATAAAAATATAAAGTTTTTCTTTTTTTAATATCATGATGTTTCCACAGGCTTACTATTGGAGATGCATTAGTACCGTGACTCCGATATAACAAGCCTACATATTTGTTCGTAATTACGGACTAGGTCAAAATGCGAAACGTTTCACCATTTTACTCAGATAAACGTATTTAACTCGGATATGATTTCAAACGTATTTAACTCGGATATGATTTCAACTAAACCCGTCTTGCTGATTTCTTACTAATGGCATATTCATATAAAGGTTTTTCATTCCATCAGCATACAACTAATTTTAGTTCATCCAGCGATTAGATTCGCTAGAATAGTGTTCGGGATTCCCCGAGTACTCATATCGCATGAGTGTGTATATATACGTACAATCAGTAGCCATGCAGCAAAGCGTAGGTTATCGGAAAGACGGAGGTTGCATATATTTCAGAGCTGCATACCTAAGACCCCTTTTTATTCACAAAAAAATATATTAGACAAAAGGCAAATGACGACACGTTCTTGCATAGAGGTATGTGCCAGAAATATTATTTTTTAAAATTTATTTATACAATTTTATCATCAATCGATATAAATCTATAAATGTCGTCATAAAGTTTGTTCTTCGAGTGAAATCTACTCTCTCCATCATTTGTAACGATACATACTAAAATTATTCCTGTTTAGTTATCAATCAATATGCACAAACAAACCAATACATATCTAAATATTTGTGTAGTATACAGTGTAAATCTGACGTTGACACTGGTTATTATGTTAAGTATCTGCGTAAGTTTCTGACATAACAAAGTTCAGTTTTCATAAATTTTACTCTGACGTTTGTGTTCATTAATTGAGTATACATAGCAGAATACCAAAGGCTAATGCTAGTTAACTTTGGTAATTTATATTCAGTTTTAAGTTCTTGTTTATATCTTCTTCAGCTGACTCCTTCAAAAATGCTTTCCGTAGAAAATCAAATATTTCTTGTTGACAAGCAAGGAGGAATCCATTGTAGAGAAAGAAACTTCCATTTAGTGAATGTATGCGATCAGTTTGTGTTACTCACTGTGTCAACCGATGAAGGAAAATATATTTACAAAAACTCAGATGCAACGCATGAGTTCACAGACGAAATAACTTTGAATGGAATCGAAACTATGAAAGTCCTGAGCGTCCAAGACATGGATGGTGACACGTTCCTTCATCACGTGATAATTATGGAACAAGAAACCTTTGCTATCAAAATTATCGATCTTTTATGTAATTCTGACCTACTGAACATTTGCAACTTTCTTTTTCAAACGCCATTACATTTGGCTGTGTTAACACGACAGACAATCATTGTAAAAAGGCTTTTGGAAGCAGGTGCACGTACGGACATACAGGATCACCTGGGTAATACACCTTTGCATACAGCTTGCCAAATCGGTGATTCTGAAATTGTTTCTCTTCTTATGTGCAATGTATCATCCCGACTTAATACTGAAATAAGAAACTTTGACGGATTAAAATGCTTGCATCTCGCAGCGTTCCACAATAAAACAGAAGTTATCAGTATTCTTTTGAATGGTGGGGCAGATATTAACGCTGGAGATGCAAAAAGTGGACGAACAATACTTCACTGGGCAGCAGAGTGCGGCAAAGGAGAATTAGTCGATTTACTCTTATCGAGGAAAGACGTGGATGTTAACAGTGAAACATATGAAGGAATCACAGCAATCGAGTTGGCAGAAGCAAATGGCCATCTTGAAATTATGAGAAAATTCAGTCAGAAACTTTAAGTGATTAATTAAATGATAAAATGAATTTTATGTCCGTTTCCATCACGTGCTGTGTCATTGTTGGTCATTTTTGTTTGTCGGTTGATTACGTGGCTTGTTTGTTGTTTGCTATGTAATCTTTTCAGAGCACAGAGTGTCGGCAAAGATTTTTTGTGCTCATTAAATAGTACTTGTATTTTAAAATTATAGCGCTTGGTTTGTCATATAATCGGGTTTTACATTTTATTAATTGTGTTTTAATTCTTTTATTTTTTCTAATTGTCTAAATTTGCTTGTTATCAATGCAAACACTTGTATAAACGGTATGTGTATTCATAACGATCCAAATAAAATTATATCTTCAATTGTGCCTAGACATGCATGTGCGTATTCATGTCGTTTATATGAAAAGACACCAGGAATAAAATGCGATTTTCAAGAACATAGCTTAAACTCGGAAGAAAATCAATTCGGAATCAAATACAAGGAGTTCTATTAAAACATGAACAACAAATAAAAAAGGCTGATCTCACTCAGTTTTCATAAAGGGTTTTAAATATTATCATGAATTTCATCGTTAATATGTGATGGAAGGACCTGAACTTTCTTGTTTCTTGAGATGGAAATGCAACCTACCTATAGTGCTACGATTTACATGGGATGTAGTCTCTTTTCAAAGTACATAAACACTGATATTAAACGCATGTTGGGATTATTATTAATAAGCATGCGCATAATACGTTGATTCTCTATTAGGTCAGAGGTTCGGAATATGACTTACTTGTATTTCCTTTTTGGTTTTCACATCCTGTCGCACAAAATACACGCACAGTTTGATTTGTTCCTCGAAATCAATAAAAGTTATGCAGTAACGGACGGCAAACACTGTCTTGCGATACAAGGCGATCATAACCTCGTATATGTACAAATTCATTTTATTTTGTTGTATTCTGTCGGCCACTATTGGCCATCGTACTGCATGGATATATCAGTGCCGTAATCAACAAGCAATTAATATTACAGGTTTACTCTGCTTGGATATATTAATGCTATAACCTCCTAAGTTAAAGATAAGCATTTTGCTGATTCGCTAAACACTTACTATGAAAATATTTGAGAAACCAGGGAATTGCTACATTATTTCTTTCGAAATCGATACTTTTCTGATAAGTAAGAAATATTTATTAGGCCATTAATTTAATATCTGAGATTAAATTCTGTAGTATATTAAAAACCTACGTGTATTTTACCATCTGTAGGCCTGTCTATACATTTATTTGCCAGTCCATTATGCTTTATTTAATCAGGGAGATTGACACACAACTTGGTAAATTACATGTCCAAGTTCACATGTGGTATTAGGAACATTATTTTTGGCTCGACTATTTGGCGATCCAAGAGGTGGTTCAAGTATTTAAACGTCCAAAATTATTCATTGTAGGGACGGATATCGATTGGTTAACGGTGAACATTATTATTTCCCAAACGACCCATCTTGTTCTTAAATGAAAATATGCATGGAATGAAGTTGAAACTTTCTTCGGCTTCCAAAATAATAAGATAGAAGTAGCAAAGGTGACAGTTCTGTTACTATAATGTTAATTGAGAACTTATGGGAAGTCATAATATTCAATTTTATAAAATTTGGGTAAAACTCTATCATCTTCAATTATTGTGATATATTGTACTATATTTTATTAAGTCAGATATTATAAATGTAGGGAGCATTTGTATTTTGTTTTGCCGTTTAGGTTATAATTTTAATTGTTGTTGTGGTTGTTACATGCTAAATATTCCTCGTGGTGTATGTATTTATATATATATATATATATATATATATATATATATATATATATATATATATATATATATATATATATATATATATATATATATATATATATATATATATATATATATGATAAAAGATCTTCTGTACGTGTGGGCATATTTAGTCATAAATTCTCTGTGTTATTTAAGAGCAAAGACCATCCGTGTGTGTATGGTCAAAGATCCTGTGTGTGTGCTTGTTCAAAGATCTTTGTGTGTATGGTTAAAGGTCCTCTTTGAGTGTGTGTGTATGGTCAGCCATTCTCTTTGTGAGTGTGTCTTTATGGTCAAAGATTCCTGCGTGTATCGTCAAGGAGCTTAGTTATGTGTATCTAAAGTCAAAGATCCAATGTCTGTGTATGTTAAAATATCCTCTGTGTCTGTATGCGTGTGTGTGTTTATTGATGTGCGAGAGTGGACAAAATACTGACAATACAATTAATCCTTCAGTTTTCAATACGAGTCAAAAGGTTATAAAATGAAAATGCAAGATATACTATATAAAAAGTTGGTAATATACTCAGTATGTTTCTGTGTTTTTATGTTACTGGTTAGAAACGATGGTCTATTATTCTTGCAAGTAATTTAATTATCGAAAGCTATATCCACAAAAATTCTAGAGAAAGAATTTAGTGGAAATTTATTCTGGAGTTATACGGAAACTGTGACTCATTTGAGGAATTGTTGCCATTTGTATAA
The DNA here is from genome assembly GCA_016746295.1 of Potamilus streckersoni. NCBI lineage: Eukaryota > Metazoa > Mollusca > Bivalvia > Unionida > Unionidae > Potamilus > Potamilus streckersoni. The sequence goes on along the minus strand of JAEAOA010001147.1, from coordinate 178,134 downwards.
TGACCACATGTGATGTCGTTGCTTTCCATATTGGAACGTCATTGAGATTCGAACCTGGATTCTTTTAAAACTATTTAGTGATAGGACTTGTATTATTCAATCATAGGATACAATTTTGTGTTATATTCACAAACCGTAAGTCCGTTTTCCAAATTTTGCATTCTATTTTTAAAGAAGTAAATTATTTTGTCAAAATTTACAAAGCTTGTTGGCTTCATTCTTTTTTCTTGTTAATTTTGTACGAGCCTACATATATCATTATAATCAATCACCAATTATGCCAAACAATGGCGGGCTGAGAGTTAATTTCCCAATGTCCCTCTATTTACTCATCGTGTTAAACCTATGAACATTTTTTAAAAAAATATTGTATTCGTCTTTGTCAATATAAGCTTAAATGCGGCCAACTTGGAATTGAGTTACACCTTGAATTACGTATATATGAGAGCATTTGCTTTTGTCAAGAAATGAGAGATATCGCTCCTCGCAGATTTATTCTCGGCATTTAGAAAGACTACATCTTACATTGAAATGTACCTGTCTAGTTTTACTTTCAGTTTTATCTATATTTTCATTGGTTAGTTATTGCTATCTGGCCTGTAAGGTATAGTGTACGATACTGATGCATTTGAAACTGATAAAAATGTTCAGGTGTATGAATGCTGGAACATTACTAAATCTCTTTTCAATAACGTCACCATTTAGGTCAGGAGTTATAATTAGACTTTAAATTTTCATATACTTTTTTTTTATTGAGCTGGACCATTGGGGTACCTAACTGAAAATGGCTGAAATGTTACTTTTGGAGTAAAGAAAAATATTGCCTCGATATTTATAGAATATGTGTTTGAACCAATTCAAGTCTCCTGCTAATGTAGCAAAATTTCTTGGTTAGTTGAAGAAGGTAAAGAAAATATTATTTTTTTTTTTACTCTTGTCAATAAGGAATCTTAAGAGAGTGTATGATCTGTACAAATAAATGTATCGGTATCAGAAATCGACTTTTTATAATTCCTTTTTATATTATTGATTTTCGGTGGTAGCAAACCGTACGGATGGATATTTCCTGGAGTTATATACATGTGCAAATTTTACCTCAATTGAGATAAATTTTAATTCTGTGTTTCTAATTTTTGTGGATTCAGGGATCATGAGATTTAAATGTTTACCATCTTTGAATTATGAAGAGTTCTCCTTTCAGCTGTGACGATTTTGTTTACGCGCTCTGAACTATGAAGAAAAACAAAATGTTCTTTTTAGCTTAAAAGAAAATTAAATTGTATACATTTAAAGATTTTGATATTTTCAATAGAATATCATCCCACAAACAGTTCACACTGACTAATAATGAATTGCTTTGGATCAATTTGCGCAGTTGGTACTAAATAAAACTATTTGACAATTATTTGCATCATAAATATTCCGCTTTGAGTATATAACAAACAGACTGGTTCTATATGTGTATGTGAATCGCGAAATTTTAGACGTTAATTATTATATTCTCACAACCTTGATGCTACTTTATTTTTAAAAAATATATATATATAAGGTATTTCACTATTAACTGATCATGTGCTGTGATTTAAAGTAAAATATTGTTAAATTATTAGTTTTAAGGTGTACAAAATAACATAAGAAAGTACGTTTTTGTTTCTCATCAGGACTTAGCATATATTTCGTTATCAGTGCACTTACAGTCCGTGGTAAGGCGTCCGTACTTTAATATAATATATACATCTATCCCTTCATTTTAATTTTAGTGAAACCTAACAATAAATTATAGACAGACAATATCATAAAATCATCAATTTTGAAGTACACATCTGAATCTATGTTTCGGTTGAACTAAACTGTTGGAATCTGTTCTCAAATCAGATTTGTAAAAGAACTCTATCGAAACAATAATTCGTTAAGTACATCGAATACCCTTGCTATTTCTGTATGTCATGTAACTGATGTTTCCATAATTATCGAGTGTATATTAAAACAGGTAAATCAGACATATACGTATCAATTACAACGAATTTATTAAAGAATTCACACAGGGAGAGAATTCCTTGGAAAGGCTGACTGTTGATAAAGGATAATATTACTCGCAACACACAACACGGAAACCTAAGCTACACTACGATATTTACATAGGTCTCATCAACCCAAATATAGGTCTCATTAACCCATTCTACGTACACTTTCTCATCAATTTCAGTTACGATATGGCATACCGTTCCTTTTAAAAAGAAATTATATAAGTGTGCTGAAAACGTTCTATGGTAATGAGTGTATGTTTTATCCTTTGCTAGAAGTCTATTGCCATCTTTAGCGTGTTAACGATCATGCGGTAAAGATAAACAACACACCAGAAGGGATGTAGAAGAAAACAGTGCTCTCCAAACGGTAGACCATAACATATTGTTCACAGGACGGAACCCTCATTTACATTCTGCTGAAGAGGGCCACACAAACAGGACGTGAAGGTTTTTGAAGGCTTAGGGCACTTACAAATCGAGGAGGGGTGGGTGGGGTTTACAGTTCTACAAATATTCCCTTAAAGCAGCCCTGAAGCTGTCATTTATGTTTATAATTAATAATCTGATACTGGGTTTACGTATTGGAAAGTTTAGACCAATGAATAGTTTATTCAAACACATGGAATTTTATTCACTGAAACCTGCGTGGCAATGGATACTTTCTCCCAATGCTCCTACCTCCTAATCCAACCTTGCACTCAACTAACGAGACCCAACAATCGCAGGTAGTGAATTCTTAATAATTTTGGAAAACGCATTCACATTGTGATCCCCAACTGCAGTATACTTTCAGCATTGCCGTCAGGTTGATGAGTATACAGTCTATCATTTCATAACCATCTGGGAGGTTCCAAGAGTAGTTTTGCTTTCTACATGCTGCAAAAATCTTATTGTTTCTAGATCAAAGTAGAAAACATTAGCGAAACGAGGTCAGAGATTCATTGATCTCTTTTTTTTTCTCAGTAAAAACAAGTTTCGTAATTAGATCTTTTGATGGTATTATGCATGTGTCACAGTTACAAACAACACTCCCTCCTTATCAGTAGAATAAGCGCTATAAACTCTTTGAAGTAAATGGATCAAAATATGTAATTACCTAATTTCCTTTTCGATAAACGTATTGAATTAGGGGATTTTATAGGTTTCTAATAACCTAGCTAAGCTAAATTGTCAAACAATCGCATAGTTACTTCTAAATAGTTTTCACCAGTGATGAATTACAAACTCAGCATGATCAACGGACAACTTATTTGTTAGTAATTATTGGGGGCTCTTTAGGATCACATAGAATTATATGATATCGTTTGTACTTTGGGGTCAAACGGGAATTAAACATGGAGCAGATTAGGTTTAAGGTGGAATTTAACAGAAGGAATGTAGAGCGACAAGGGATTGGGCCTATCTAAGGTCAATAGGAATTGGAAAGGGGTGATGTCATGGTGCTGGACACTGGCAACAATGTTGCCAGTGTCCAGCACCACTGTTCCGCTCAAGTGAACATCAAACAATGTTCACTTGAGCGGAGCAGTGTGATAAGGTGCTGACCTGAATTCGAGTTATTCTAGAGACCAATAGAAACATAGATATTTGACATAAACATGTATTGATAGAAATCAATCTATCTCACCAAAAATTTGACTAACGAATTTTGTACGCAAGAGAGAACAAATATCTTTATAAGGTAATGGAATGGCCCTGAAAAAGGCCATTTAATTTTTTTTTATAATTACTCTCTTTCCTTCTTTCTTCTTCTTCTTCTTCTTCTTCTTCTTCTTCTTCTTCTTCTTCTTCTTCTTCTTCTTCTTCTTCTTCTTCTTCTTCTTCTTCTTCTTCTTCACCATCTCACATCTTCATTACATTTTTTGTCTTCTGCCTCTTCTAATTCTCTTTCTCATTTTCTCCTATTTCTCCTTCTCCTCTATTTTTTCTTTTCTCATTGTCCCCTAATTTATCCAGTTTAACATTAAACGCTCTCAATTATTCCTTTTCCTCTTTGTATTCCTTCTCCTCATTTTCCTATTGTGTCAGTTCTGTATGCTTATAGGAGACATTCTACTCTGTGCAATTTGATCACTTTCTTTTAGGTACAAGTAATTGATATTCAGATCGATGTAATTTCCGGGCTGTCCCTTCATGTCAGATTCAATGGGGATGATCCTGAGTCCTTGACAGAGGGGACTGGATGATAGTCTACCCATCTGGTTTCTTGCATCGTCATCATTGTGGGTGGCATGGCAAACATAACCAGTTCCGACTTGGGACATTCACAAGACCCTCGTTGCTTCACTTTTACTCTCTTTGAGCTAATAATAAAAAACGTTTAATTCTCGGACGGTCCATCTTTTCTTGGTCTATCTAGCTCTTTGGGTATGAAGGCCTCTGGATGGGTGTCATCGTTTTCTCTTTCTGCCTTGTGCTTCCTGTGGCTTGAGAGAAGCAGGAATGCCTGACTGGGCAGCGTCCGTGGCATTTATATGAGTTTCTCATTGGCCCAAAATGTCATTTTCTGTTCGAAGCAATACATATTTGCCTGCATTCAAGAAATATTCTTTGGGGTTTTTTTGTCGATGATGTCATTTTGGAGAAATTCTTTGCCTTGCGTCAAATCGGAATCTTTCAAGGCGTGCAATCCTCGTGTCACCATCTGTTTCAAAACGGGGGTCCACTGAACGAAAGTCTTACTTTAGCATATCTCCAAAACCATATCCTCGCTGTCGAGCGACTCTTCAGTACACTGGATACATGATTTGCAAGACGTTTGAGAATCGTTTTCTAAACTGGAGTTTCACCGTAACTTTCCCTTTGGAGAATGGAATATTTTGTTCTAGATCTTCTTTTATAGCAATATTGACAGTGTCAAAATACGGGCAAAAATAACGAGGATGTACAAACTCGTGAACGTGATACATATTTCCACCTTCGTCGTCATCCGTTTTAACAGAATTGACTTTGAAACGAATCACTCGCGGTAACAGTACGGATGTGAGTCCTTCCACGTTGTACTCCACCACATCAAAATACACAAAAATCAATTTCAGTCCTTCGATAAGTTAAACAGTTTAACAAAAATACTTGTAAAATTCCATATTCCTGTTGATTTTCGGGGTGAAATTCGGTGTCATGGTTGTGTCTACACCCAAGTTGTCAAACAAACTACGATTAAACCTGATGGCCAAGGTTTGGGTATCCTTAAATGTCATCCACCGGTGACAAGTCATTTTATGGTACTCTAAGGTGACACTTCGCTTGGTTTTGTCCAGGGCTTTGCAAAGCACTTAATCAAAACCTGGAAGCAATGGTGTCCATCGATTATTTGCTGGATCTCTGTTACCTGAAAACCTGCTTTCGATCTTGGCATGTTGTTGCGAATTTTGACCTCAAAAGTGTATTAATTTTCAGTGATGTTTTAGTTTTGTGTGGGATGAATCATTTCGACCAAAGTCACTTCCCAAGGTGATTCGTAATTTGATTGGATGCCCTGAGTTAAAGTGACCGTGAAACAGCACAAGTATTGTGGGGAATACATCCATTGAACTGTCGATGGGTAAAGTTAAGTAACTTGGTTAATCATAATTCTAGAATATTGTTGTCCGAGAGTCACTGGAGGTCAGAGGATCTAAAAGGGGATCGTTGTTGTTTTGGTGGTTACTGCTGGCAGGCGGACTGACGCTGGTCGCAAGACTCCCGTTGTTACCGTTAGAGAATTGCAGAGAAGGATTGGGAAGAAGATAACCGATGCACAGCTCACTAAAATGGTTCAAAATTATATGTCTCCTTATTCAAAACACAAATTAGCAATGGCAGCACCGATGACACAATATACCGCAGGAAAAGACAATATGGATTTTAGGAACACGTTCTCCATACCACACCTACAAGAATTGGTTTGTAGATCTTGCACATAAGAACTCGGTGATGGAGTGGTCACCTCTCGGCACATTAAGAAAACTTTCATACACGTTGTCGATGACATCTAAAAAGGCGGTTTGAATGAGCTGTTTTCGCATGAGTGGATGGGCTTTGGACGGAATGTTTGGCTAAACGATGAGGTAGTATTTTCCTTTCATTTTCTTTTGGGAATAGAAGATAAATGACTTCTATGCGGTGACATCTTTTTTTCCGGGACACACAAAATATTGACTTCGATGATTTGGCACGCGACCTTTTATCGTAATCTTTGGAGTAGGTCAATAAGTCTGTAACCAGTCTTTTGAAGAAAGATTTGACTATCGCTTCATCAAACAACCCACCCCAGGTTGCTACTGTATTCATTCTACGATGTTTGCCGAAGCGGTTTTTTGGACTGTCCTTTTCCTTTTACTTTTCATTTTTGGACAGAAGATCGTCAGTGGTTGTGGTATGCAAGTCTTTCAGGAAATATCTTTTGGAGTTCAGTTGCACAAAAACACTGATACACATATTTTGTTTTGGGTGTTTATTTATAGTGGAATTTGTCGCCACTTATTGTCTCTACGTCGTATCAACTTGAGGACAGGCATCATTCATCGCGGAAGGGTTGGCAGCGGACTAAATCGGGACAGTTCTTGCTTGCATAATTGCAGTAAACTCTGTAACATGCCCAATCTCTCTTTGGTTTTGGGGGCAGGTAATTTGTTTGCAACTCCCACGGCGACTAAAGAGGTGGATGGCGTCACCGCTGAAGGTGAAGAAGTTTCTGGTAAACAGGTTTTCATTTTTTTTTTCATCAGATGGGAAAGAACGGGTGTCAAGCTGGGTTTGACTGGCATCACTAGCAACGGGGAAGTGGAAGAATCTAAAGCAACTGAATACACGGTCACCATCGCTGCAGGCCGTCGTTTGGGAATGTAAGGTTGCGTCAGGACTGTAGTGCCTCTTTTGCAGGTAGAAGCTGTTTCTGGGGTCTTCTCTAGGGGCTTTCTTTTTCCTTTTCCTGGTGTCGTTTCTTTTTCTTAGTCTATGACATGGTCTTGACACCACTGTTTTTGGGTACGTTTTGGTCTGGGAGGGACATTTGGATCCCATTTTAAGAGGGAGCAAATGATGACACCTTCTAGAAAACCGATACGTCAAGGTTTCAAAAGTATTTGCTTTTTGGTTTGAACATCGATGAGGAGATATGCCAGGTGCGTCAAGGCTACTTTATTCCTCTCAATAAATCATTTGGATTGATGTGGAATGTGAATGACACTTTGCAGCAATTGAGGTGCTGTCACCGTAAATCATCGTATGACTTCTCTGAAACCGGATTTTAAGACACGAAAACGTATTTGTGGATTTTTTCTCGCGACTGATGCCGAACAAGACACGAACCAATTAGACGGGAAGATGGGACCAAAAGGACGTCATTTTGACAATGTGTGAGACAGACCGAAAGTGTCCGAGGTTTTATAGATTGTTTTCTCTCAAGTCGACTGGGACGTGTACACGTCAGGCACTCCATTTTGGCACCAGTGGTAAAACATATGGGTGCAAGTGATCCTGGCAAAGAATTTCTTGGTGCAGTATTATCTTTGATGAAAAACAACGTTAAAATCAGACAAGGACATAGTGAAAATCATCGTGATCAAGCAATCATTGAACGATTTAGTCAAACATTTGCTGAGCGGTTATTTGTATATCAATGCACGAAGGAAATATCTACTGACTTTAAGACGGGTGAGAGATCTCGTGAATGGGTTGCAAGGTTACCAAGTGTGATATCTGCATTAAATAATGAAATTACTCGTGCAGTTTCCATGAAGCCTTCTAATGCAATTACAAAATAATATATACCACGTAGTGATGGATAAGGATAAGGACGTGAACAACCAGTATTAGGTAATGTAACTGAGATATTTATACGAACCAGGGGAGTTTCAGGGTGGGTAAAAAGAGCTACTGACCCTGTATGGAGCGTGAGTACACATACAATTTCTAGCGTGGTTAGATCCACTGGAATAGCTGCCATATACAGACTAGATTCTACTGCACCTTAACGTGGATTTGAACAATTGCAGGTAATTCCTAAATAAACACAATTACCACCACGTTTACTTGTGTAAATTGACTCCTCTGCGTCGATTACATTCAAGACAGGTCAGCATTAAATTTTCATGTGTATGACCAAGATCACTATTAATTCTATCTACGGTAAATTGTCTTGGATTATTATTCGAATATTGCCATACCATTATTGTGTTACAGCTTGCACAATGGTTATTCTGTAGTTGTTTTAGTGTTATAATAAATTCAGTATCAATATCAAAGTCACGCTTTTTTGTCACATTGCTTATAAGAAGCTAGCTTTTTCATTATAACAAGGTCATTAGTAATCTCCTCAGTTATCACGTAGTCTGTAATATCCCTATGTAGTTGAGTTATTCTTCTGACGCAATATACTACAATATAAACTAAGCTTGACCATTCAATCCGATCATCTACAATACAGATATTTGTATCAAAGATAGTTAATCCCTCTTGACATGTGAATTGTTATAGCATATCCTAACGTCCACGATGATTTATCATGCTCAATGCGCTATCAACAACATCAATAGCGACCAAAACAATGTTATTCAATACAAGATTTTGTACTCCGCCACCAGAAATTTCAAGTTCAAAATTCTGTCGTCGAGTATCTGCTGGGCGATAACATAATGGTACAAGTAGATTATAAACTTTTCTTTATGTAACGTAAATAATTTCTTTTGCAATTCATCACGAACTATCATTCTGCTTGCGACTATCAAATCAGTGGGTCTCCATAGAGTCCAAAAAAATCATTCATAGTTGTCTCTGGAATTACTTTACGCATTATCTCACATTGTAGTTTATCTGGCTGTAGTCTGATTAATCTTTTAAACTCTTTCAGCGGCTCATCAATAAATCTATGGTCATCATTCTTTTCCTCGTAATAATCTACATTATTCTTCAGCCGTTCATGTGCAGACAGTTCAAAAAACGGTGTTGGTTGACCATGATTACCATACATAATCACAGCAGTATTCTTTATCAATAACCAATCAAAAAATGTTTTTGACATTTATTTATTTTAATGTTTATTTTAATATTTCACCGTGCATATTTCGTCCCATATAATATACTTAGGTATATATTTTTCAGCCATTCGCTCAGGAGTCCATGTGTCACCGCACCATCTAAAGAAAGTATGATATGTACAGGATTTTACTCATCGTTTTTTTTTTTATCTCTGGCGAGTTTATGTGTAGGTGTCAAAACAATCATATCTGAATGGTTGTTTATTTTTATTTTATTTTACTGCCTCTTACTTTTGTTTAGTTTTCATATAAACCCTCTGTTTTAACATCATCGATTTTGGTACATGCATTTTCAGACAATAATTTTATTTATTTTTTAGTAACATGTTTTCTCTGATAAATATTTGAAGACATGCCATATAAAATCACATCCCTTAAATCATAAAATAGTAATCATAATGTAAGGGTGCAAATTTCTGTTGATCTATGAAAAGCACATTAATTTGGACAGGTGAAAAATTAATTAGATTTATTGGGACCATCGCGTGGTTAAATCACCTTACTGCACGGATTTCTAAGTGTTGTTGCAGGAGAGAAACGATTCTTAATTAAACATTCGTTTATTTAACTGTCAGACAGACTGATCTTATATCGCAATTGTCAGAAATTGAGATTTTCCAAAATTAGTTATTTGGAAATTTAAAGGTCAAGCAGACTATAAATTTGGCGCCTAGTTCTTAAAGGCGGGAAAGATATTTAATCCGGATTGGTTACGCAACATAAAGGGGCGTGATTCCCACACGAAATCTTTCGTTTTAATAAGGCCCATCCCAAAAGTTTTGTCAGTCTACACTTTTCTGCAAGAAAAAACAAAGGTAGGAGACTAATATTGAATATAGAAGAAACTCACTAGTAAAACAATTATCCAAGGGATCTGTTGTCCGGAAAGTCAACGAACACGATTTTGGTGGTAGAAGCTAGCAAAGCATGAAAACATAAGGTATTTTGCGCCAGTTTCATGTAATTTGTTGATATCAATATGACAATTTGATTGATTTATTGACTTATATTTGCATGAATTTATATGTTTAATTCGTATATTAATTTTTCTTGACATGAATACAACTGTGTGAATTCATCTATGTGAATTCGTAAAATGATATTCTTTATATAAATTTGACGAATTTTTTTAATGTGTCGTCTTGATTGTTACCGGAAAATGTGTGTCTAAGAATTTCATGCTTTATCTTAGCTGATACGAGTTACGAGAATCCGTATGAATTCACCGACCTTAGATAATTTCACGCATGATTAAGTCTTGAGTGCGTATTGACTAACATTAACGTTGTTAAACCATGAAGTGAGATTTCATATATGCTAGAGACTTGCATGCGTGTATTTGCTCGAAATAACGTAGTTAAACAATGTGATCAAGTTCACTCATTTATTTGTGTAATTGATACGAGACCGGAACTGATGTCTTGGGGAATGGGTGGTGGTATGTTAATATGAGTCAGGATGAAATATCCGTTACAAAGTACATTAATCTTACGAAACTAGGCTTGTTTATGGTCTGCCATGCTTATGTTGACCAGATAGTCTTTGATATCTGTCTGAATTCCGATAGAACAATATCTGACATGACGAGAGGTGGAGTAAAGATCTATTGCCAGTAGGATATCTAACGAAAGATGTAAGTTGCTTCGTTCTTTGTTTTTTTTTGTGAAATAGCTCTTCGGACCCACGTACCTACCTATCGAAGTATCTACTTGTCTACGTACTTACATACCCACCTACCCATACATTGTCCGAGGGCGGAAAGAGGCGAGGAGACTATTGAGAGTTTGGAGAAGTAAAATAAAAGAGGAGAGGACCAAGAATAATCGTCATAGTGAATATGGAATGAAACGGAAATAATCAAGTTATGAAGTTGTGCCAGGGCAATGACTTCGATTGTTCACTCGATTCAATGATGAACTAATTCTATCATTTGAAACATATCGACTATTTATATAAGAATATTTGTGTTTGAAGTTTGGTAAGTGATATATTTGAAAAAGAAGTGTATTTTCCTAATATAATTCTTTGTCAAGGTTATTTATGAAATGGCTTAAAAGTGTTATTTTTAATGTACTGGGCTCATGTCATTTTGTTTTATATATCTGCTCAGATCTTTATTCCACCTATAATATCACACTATATATTAATATTTACTCGATCCGAGCAATTACACCGAAGGCGATCACCCTCTAGATAACGATAACCAATGTTTTGCTACACTCACCAACAACAAAGTGGGGGCAGTACATGACACCTAGTTTGGTAAAACTTTTATCATATCTTAATGTTGCATAACTCTACAAGGGTTGCAATCTTCAATATCATTTTAATAAATTTTTTTTTTCGAATATATTCTATCCTCAGCAAGGTATCGCATCGAATCTCGCCGATAGCTTAGAATTATGTTGTCACTGGCAAAAACGAAAAGATAAAAAGTGTATACGTTCTTGATATGGAACTGTGACGTAAGAACTTGTGCATTAAAGGGCAAATATTCACTGGGGATAAAAACTTGCGTATTTAAGGGCAAATATTCACTGGGGATAAGAACTTGCGTATTTAAAGGCGAAATGTTCACTGGTGACAAGAACTTGTGTATTAAAAGGAAAATTTTCACTGTGTACAAGAACTTGAGAATGCAATTAATATACACTGAATACGCTCAAAATACATTTATAAATCTGCTAATGATTCGTTATGTCTAAATTCCCTTATTAACTTGGCAATTGGTGGCAACATTGAGCCCACATAATGCTAGAGCCAGTCTGGTGTCCACAAAATATATTTGTGTTAAAAAAGATGTTTCGTGTACAAATGCGTATGCAAGGTGTGCCTTAGATATAAACGAATTCACTCAGATGTGTTATTTCATCAATTTTGCTTTAATATCTACCAATAACTGACTGTCATTACCTAATAATTGTGAATAAGACCACTTTACCGGATATATTTCACCGTTTGCAAGAGCTTTGTTGCCGTTGACAAAAAAATGTTAAACATATTTTTGAAAATTATACTGGAAACTACGGTCAAATAATGAATTTTCATACCATTTATGCTTTTGTTGAAAGATGGTATTAATTTTAAGAGCTAGTGAACATGATGTGACAAAGAAAACGTTTAGAATCGCATACCTGAATCTTGTGTTCTCCAGTAAAGCTGATAAATCGCACGTAGAAAGGCAGGAAGAATTAGAACACCGCAAAGTATTTTGTTTTACAAAAAAGCTGGTACGGTAAGACCTCTACACTCGAACAACATCGAGTCGGTGTAGCCAAAAGATACCATCACCGACTTCTTTTGAAATATTTTACTGGGCAACGCAATCATTGGTAGGAACCAAGATAATTATTACCTGAAAAGCATTGCCTTTTTTTCCTTCAAGCACACGCCAATTCTTTTGCTTTATAAGCATCAGCTGTTTATGTTGCAGACAAGAAAAAAGTAAACAAAACTCCCTGTGCATAAACAGGAAATATTTGTTATAGTTGCTGAAGGAAAGAAGTTTTCAACTGACGATACTGATCAGAATAGCTAAAGCACTGTGAATGACGCTTTTCTCTGCTGGCACGGACAAAGTTTTTAGGAATGTCGATAAGGTTTAGTTTAAATCATCTACAAACTGTTAAATATAATTACAAACATATGATTTGGGGGATTCATTACTGTCATATAAAATAAAAAAAAATTGATTTGGGGGATTCATTAGAAAGCATAGGTTTATTAGTACTGTCTCAATTGTAACAAGAAAGAAAATATAACGTCAAGGATCTCAATGCTGGTATCAATGGTTTTACAGAAAATATGCACACATTTACATACAAAGCATAACAATGAATAAAAACTAATTAAATGTGATTCGAATGGGTATGCCTTAACGAGATTAAGAAACTCTCTTAGTCATTCTAATAAAGTGCTGCGTACAGTTTGTTTAATGCCAACCAGAATCATAACTTCAGTACAATTATATTGTTTAATCGGTCTGCTTTGTTTATATTCACCAATTTACTTGTATGGGCGGAATTGATATTGATATATACAAGTGACAAACATACAAAATGTTTATAGTGACCTGAGTTGTTGAGATCTACAGTTCATTATGCAAATATTGCCATGTATTGGAAAGAAATGAACTAGTTTATAGATAAATCGTGTTACAAATACTTTTGCAAAATTATCTGACCTCAATGATGTTGGTCTTAGAACATATTGTCTGCTATAAACCTGAGCAACAATCCTTCCGTCCTTTGGTAATTATAGTCGTATATGCAAGTGCATTTGCCCGACGACTGCTAAAGCCTCCAGAGAGACCAGAGACCCCACCCGAAGGATGGGACTCCATTACCCTCCCATATGGTTGGCCGTCGACCCGGGTCCACAGGGAGGCACTCGGCCCAGGGCTAGGCCTTGTCGCTACTGACCAGATCTCAAGACCTCGACATTCATATGATCGGTGCAGGAAGAATACCACATAACAATCATCGCATATAAGTCTATATATTGACCTAGATACTGCACTGCGTATAGGTCGATAACCAGCCAATCACCAAGTACAAATACAGAAAGTGAAACGTCTAATATATCTGATACAATCGAGCCCCACCTCATTGACTTTACCCTAACCCTGTGACGTTTGTGCATATCGGCCGCGAGATTTATTTAGTCATGTGACTAGCAATGCAAATGGAATGAACGAGGTCAAAATTCATCAACGCTATAGTTTCGTCTCGTCTTAAAGACAAAATCGGTGTTATGCTTGTAATTAGAAGATAAATGATTTCCCTATCGATTTAATGCAAGTATGGGTCAATGTAAGGTCATATAAGTTTGCTAGTCCTGAAGTTGGCGAGTAGCATATGCCAACACCAAATGGTGTCGGAAAATTCCAACTGTTTGATAGGAAATGGACTCTGACCCTTCACCCCAACATAAAAAGCCAAATATCAAAAATGGGGTGTCAAGGGTTAGAGGAAACTCGTACTAGGCGGATCCATATAGCTTGTAGTACCTAGGATTTGCAATATAGAATATACTTCTTAACTTCTGCTTTCGCAAGTATAAGCAAAAATGTACACAATATAATGTACACAAAATACTAAGGAAATATTTTGATTTTTGTTAAAATTTATTATTTGTGTAGTATAGCAACATACTTCGAATAACTGTAGTAAGTGCACGCCAGTATTTATTCAATATTTCTTGCCTCTGTCACCTTTTCTTTTCTTTTTTTTTGTTTGACATTATATGGATCTACATAATGAAATAAATAGGTATATACACAAAAAAGCAATCTAAATTTCGACAATTAATATATAAGATGGAAAATATTTTATTTCAGCCGCACCGAATACTCTTGAGTAAGGGATGAAACTTGTAAAACATTTTCTTTATGACATCACAAGAAACGTGCGGTTATCCTAATGTTCCTTTAAATCACCCGTAGCTGCCCGAAATTTCCATTTTTTTTCCATGAAAACTTAAAACTAAAATTGCGTCATCAACAACACGATGTAACAATATATTGCATATTAATGAAAGTGCCTTTTTTTCGATCAGTGAAGGAGGTTTATTCAGGAAAAGAATATTCCTGGCTTTTCAAAGTAAGAACGTATTGAATTGTTACCTCTGGCTTGCGACGATGTTTCTTCTACGAATCTGCACTAGACATTTATCCTTGTATAATATAAATAGGTGATGTGATATAACTTGAATTTTTAACATAACTTTTAACAACTTTTCAGTCATATGGCTGCCATGTCTGTAGTGTGGCAGTTTACAGCGATGTCTAGCACTGGGGGTAGGGGGCACCATGCCGCAAAAATGTAGCATGATGTTCCACCCAGTCACATTATCCTGACACCATGCCGACCAGTCCTTACACTAGCGCCAAGCGAGGCAGCTATAAATATCATTTTTGTAAGTCTTTTGGTATGACTCGGCCGGGGATCGAACCTACGAGCTCCCGCATCCGAGGTGGACTCTCTAATTAGGCCAACGGAGCTGTAAGTTTTTTTTTAGGAAAAGAATCTTGATAAGAGGTAAAGACAAACGTTGTTTGCAAGCTGATTTCTTTTCATGCTTTGAAGTACATTCCTATCTTTTTTTCAAGAAATTCACTCATGCTATTTTTAAACCGTTATCTCCGATTGTTCTAGGTTGTTAATGAATGTATGTATTCATCTATGTTTACTTCCAGTATATGATTATATATTATTGTATTCCAGTCTCCTTAACTACATATTATACCATGGTCAGACCTTTAATCTCCAATCAATTGCTAAACCAACTGGTAATCTTTTACGGGTTTAGTTTTCTGTATATTAGCTTACCATAACACAAGTCACAAATTGACTAATCGGAACATACCTCGGCCATTTTCGTCAAGTAAAAATACTAAATTTTGGAACATCTTGGACTTTTTCCATCGCGTGTTATAAAACTCTCAGAAGTAAATAATGACCTTTTTCAACTGCCTCTATGTCCGTGGTTGGTTTATTTTACAATATCTCTGAAGACTTCACATTAACTATAAGTTCGATGTTACATCCCCGTTTGTTTGTATCCCTCTACCGATTTCAATAACTAAAAAGTTTAATGTGATAAAAAGTGCATAGAACTAAGTCAAATGAATCATTGATTTATAATTTCTAACCTGACTGTGACCAGAATGGCACTATTATTGGCATCCCCTTGCACCTTTCATGCTTAACGGACTTTCCATACTAACACGGCGCCATATTATGTACACTATGGGGTAGTTTATTTCCATTCGACAACATAATGACGTAATTCATCATCTTTGCTAACTCCGTAAATTACCATAACGTTGAGTTTCGAATTATTTTCCTTTGAAAACATGAACATATTAAACAAACCGCTTGTTAAATCCACGTGAAAGGCACTGTTCTTTTTGTTGTCATTCTTCTCCATTGCTTGATTCGACACTGTAAATATCGGAAGCAGGCGACATATGTATGTACATCTTTAGTCGTACATTCACCTTTTGCTGAAAATGGACTGGTACAGGAAATGGAAAGAGACTCAAGCTGTCTGTCTATTACATTGAAACTTACGTTAAGCATGAAACGCGCAGGCGATGACGGTCTTATGGCAATTCTCCTCATTGGTTAGAAAATATAATTCAATGAATGAATTGACAAAGTTCTTTGCACTTTTTATCAAATCAAATGTTCCGTTATTGAAATCGGTAGGGGGTACAAACAAACGGGGATGTAGCCAGTGCCGGATTTAGACAAAGCGAGGCCCTAAGTTATGGGAAGCTATAGAGGCCATATTTGGTATGCAATAAATTTGAAGGGCCCCTTCAGACTGAGTTCAGACTTTGAGGCCCTAAGCTGTAGCTTGTTTAGCTTATGCCTAAATCCGGTATTAGATGTAGCATCGAACTATAGACGACTTGTTAGTAAGCACATGTACTACGATCTCGTTGTTTAACTTTTCAGACAGATTTTAAGTATGAGCGGAAAGTGTGGAGGGAGATTTATGTTGCTGTATAGTGTAAGATATACAAGATTTGGGTTACCACATATACTATCTTATGGTCTGCCTTCGCATTATGCACTAGCAGCGCAGCGTCTATAAAGATTGTTTTAGTGATTACTCCTAAGAAATTGCGTAACCACATAATGTTTCAGCATATCTCTGTTAGTACAAGTTGCAGTTGGACGTTGCTTAAAACCAAGTACAATTGCCACATGTCTAATGCGACTGCTTTTTGTTACATTCAGTCCTACTGTAATTTGATTTTGATATCTACCATAATATAAAGAAGTTTGCTTGTCACTATGTTTTATTTCAAGTTCCACCATCCAAAGTTCTCTGTGGAAGTGGTCGTTTCAAATTTCATTTAATCATAATTCTTTATGCCTTCCTGCTAAAGAACTCAAAACGATGTTTCTTCCCATAACTCCATCGTCATAACAAAAACTTCATCTTTCATGTTATAATTTAAACTGTAATTAGACAACAATAAATCGACATTACTAGAAATTTATTTGTCGTGATAAAATATCTCAGCCTGAATTAATAATATTATATTATATTATATTATATTATATTATATTATATTATATTATATTATATTATATTATATTATATTATATTATATTATATTATATTATATTATATTATATTAATATTAATATTAATATTTTTAATTAATAATAATAATAATAATAATAATAATAATAATAATAATAATATTATTATTATTATTATTATTATTATTATTATTATTATTATTATTATTATTATTATTATTATTTGTGTCGTGGATCGTTATACCATTGTATGGTTTTGGTTATAAGAAATTGGGGTGGGATGTTTCCAATATTTATTTAGATAGGGTTCCCAGGCTTGATTATGGTTAAGAAGTTAGCGAATATTGGTATATAGCTCTGAGCCCCCAGTCAGCAATGCCGACAATTAAATAATAAAAGTACAAAGGGTGCAATTAAATAACAACAATTTCATTGACAATCAAATATTCAATCACTCAAACTTCACAATACGCCCCTTTCGCTCGACCTTTTGAGCCTATCTCATCATATGAGTTATACTGTGAGAGTCTCGCCCTGTCCTTGGTTTTTAGTCATCAATGATTCTTTCCGTCTAATTCTATCAAGGTTCCTTCTAGAAGTCCTCCACTTCCGCTCCACCCAGCTACTTCTCCTTTTCTACTTCCCTCGTCTATCCGTCGACTCTGATTTCGAGTCTGACTGTACCAACAGCTCTCTCTCTCTCTCTCTCTCTCTCTCTCTCTCTCTCTCTCTCTCTCTCTCTCTCTCTCTCTCTCTCTCTCTCTCTCTCTCTCAACATCCATTCACACTGAGATACACATACATTCTTTTGTGCTAAAACACAACATAAAAACATCATATCAAATACTCGTATACATGCAACGATAATTGATTCACATCAGTACAGACTCATAATTCGATGATACTGAAAATATCACAATAGCCAGACGCATATCTTTGCATCACAACTCATAACATACAAATGCAAATATCTACGCTCTGACATATTCAAACATATATTTTCTAATATTTGCATACATGAATCATTTTCTGACTCCAAAACAAATATGCGTAAACTCTACATTCGCATTACTAAAGTGCTGGTTACCACAAAGTAACCTATAACGACTGATAAAATTAATGCTGCTGAACTAGCAATCTACACAATCCTATGTAACTCAAATTCATGTCTCAAACAAGCACATAAAGGAAACACTATAAAGAAATTATACATAATAAACAATTCCAGTAATTGGGTAAAATATAATATCAGTAAAAGCGCTGTAATGTTTGCAAGAATCGAGCAAATATATACTTTTGAATCCTCCGTTATTTGTTCCCAATCCTTTGTCCTTCGATTCCCAACAATTTCACGAGTGGCGTTCCTGGAGTATATTTTCTTACAACAGTGTCTCCTGACAGTCTCAGATATATACTAACTTATATCGAGCGCGGTCACTAATGTTCTCTGAATCTAAGAATTAGGCCCACCCACTAGCTTAATGCCGATTGGATGCGGTTGGCCTGCCTCAATCAACTAAGCCGTCAAGGTTCTATCTGTCTACCCCGTTAGTCTTGCGGGCTATCCTTTGATCTCCGACCAAGGTCTATAACGCCTGGGTGAGAAGTACTAGGTTGGACTCCGAAAACCTGAGTTTTCTGACGACTTACATAATCGCTTGATACTGCCGGTGGTGATTGTTCACAGTTCAAACACATTGAACTAGCACCACGTTTACACATCCGGTTAAGTTAGGTTTGCATAACGTGACATTATTATTATTATTATTATTATTATTATTATTATTATTATTATTATTATTATTATTATTATTATTATTATTATTATTATTATTATTATTATCATTAATAATAATAATAATAATAATAATAATAATAATAATAATAATAATAATAATAATAATAATAATAATAATAATAATAATAATAATACAGATTTAGATAAAATGTTGCTTGTTAAAGATCTATTGATCCTGAGATGAAACAACTTCCGCAGCTTTATATATTGATCATTTCAATGCATTCGTACACTAATTACATTCCTAAAATATCTTCAACTTCATTTTTATCAATTTTGGACGAAATCAAACAAAATTCTGGAACTGGATTCACTTGAGTGCATCAAATGTAAAATATCAGAAGATCTGAAAGACATGAATCAATTCTTGAAATTTATTTGCCGTGATAATTGTTGTTATTATTATTATTATTATTATTATTATTATTATTATTATTATTATTATTATTATTATTATTATTATTATTATTATTATTATTATTATTATTATGTTTTTGTTTCTACAGCCTTTCATGAAATGCTGCTTGTTATAGGTCTCTTGATTCTGAGATGGAACAACTTCCCGCAGCTTTATATATCGATCATTTCAATGCATTTCTAACTACTCCGGTGGCCTAGTGGTTAGAGCATCCCACTCAGATGCGGGAGGTCGTGGGTTCGATCTCTGGTCGAGTCATACCAAAATCTTACAAAAATTGTACTAACAGCTGACTCGTTTGACGCTCAGCATTAAGAGGTTAGTGTTAGGACTGGTCGTCCTGGTGTCAGGATAACGTGACTGGGTGGGACATCATGCTACATGTCTGCCGCATGATACCCTAGTGCTAGACATCACTATAAACTACCACACTGCAGACATGGTAGCGATATGATCGAAAAATTGTTAAAGTTACATTAAAAATCATAATCACATCACATGATTGCTTTTCTATACTAATTACATTCCTAATATATCTCCATCTTCATTTTTCTCATTTTTGGACGAAATCAAACATAATTGTCGAACTGGATTCACTTGTGTGCATCAAATGTAAAATATCAGAGGTTTTGAGAGGTATGAATTAATTCTTGAAATGTAAAAATGCATTGATATTATTCACCTCGATATTGACTTGAAAAGATTGTAATAAACTGATTTATCCCAGCTGTCATAAGATATTTAAAACTGTTGAGAATGGTTAATTATATAATTCGAATGAATGAATTCTGTTGTTTTCTGTTTAAAATGTCAAGAAGAGAGTTGTTAGTTCTTGTCATTACGTGAGTCGTCATACCAGAGTCTGAAACAAATTATCATACTCGAATCAAATTGGGAGTATCGAACACACCCGCACATGTCGCATTTACAATGTATGTCGTATTTGCAATTTAGCAATAACTTCAGAGTGAACAGAACACTTAAGCAATCAATATTTGTTTGCATCTAAGATTCAGATCAATTCTAAGCTCTGCACGCCTTGGACAAATTGAAGTGTATAGTAGGTGCATTTGTATGAAAATGAAAAAAAAAAAAAAAAAGAAAAAGAAATCGTCTGTAAATCATGTGTTTTCTGTTTGTGAGTGTGCTCTTGAATTTTTAATGTCGCTTAAAAAAAAAACTTCAGTCGTAACACTAAGATATCTGCAGTGTGGCAATTTATTGGGATCTCTAGCACCGAGGCATTATAACGCGAACATGTGCATTATGTCCCACCCAGTCACATTATCCTGACACAAGGCCGACCAGTCCTAGCACTAACCTCTTAATGCTAAGAACCAAGCGAGGTAGCTGCTAGTTCCGTTGATTTATAAGCATTTGGTATGACTCGGTAGGGATTCGAACCCGCGTCCGCCCGAATCTGATGTGGACGCTCTATTCGCTTAGGCCATCGGAGCATCAGGTGTTTCCTAATTTTTAGAAAGAATGAATGCTATATTTTTCTCCATCGCATATGGCAACTATGGCAACATATTTTTTAATTTATTGACATATTTCTTCTACATGGATAAAATAATTCGCTATGTATTTGGGATGCTTTGTTATTAGGAAATGTGTTCATCATAATATTCTCTTGTTCAATGCATCACTAAACGAATTACCTTCCCTGTTTTTATTTCCACATGTTCTTCCATTCTCTATTTACTTCTTCCTTTCTTTTTTTCCTTAAAAGTTCAGATGCACGAAAACTTCCACGCGTCAGGCACTAAATGTGGTTCAACGTGTAAAAATTTCGGCGCAGGTTATGAATAACTTTTTTGAAAGTTGCATTTAAATGAAATAACAGAGAGTTATAGTGCAGCGATCGTTCCATAACCGGGCGAATAAAACAAATTTGCTTTGTCAAAATACGCAATCACTAAGCAGCTTAAGTAAAAAAAAAAAAAAAAAAAACCTTTCATTTTCTGTGCAGGATTCGGATCTGTTTGCTTCCGAATGCAAATAAAATATTTTCATTGTTCAGAGAATCTCCAGGAAAAGTCAGAAGCAAGCCATGTTGATTTGATAGGAACTACAAATATGTGTAATATTACAAATTAATTCAGTTTGTGTTTGGTGCCTTATAGAATTGGCATTATACAGGTGTGCTTATACTTTTTCTGAGTTGTCATTACTTCCAGAGCACAAGATAATACTCAGACTTTATGCACTGTCTGAAATTATGTGTATCCGTCTGTCTGCCTCCATTAACCGTGATGTAACTACTATACTGATTCATTAATTTAGAGCATATGTGGTAAAATATGTTTATGGCTTCGTGTCTACGAGGTGACCTCCAACGGTGAATTTTGCCCGGTATCGAATAAACTACTTCAAATAGAGATTTATGATTGGGATAAAGTAGTAATCTGAGCTAATACATAGAACAAATAAGACGAGCCCACGTTACAAATAAAACAAAATTTAATAAAATCTCAAACAATACAAATTTCCACGATTAAGCAATATACAATTGACCGTTTGAAAGATACACTTCTTTCTTTACTTGCTACTAATTAAGGAATTTCAAAATACAATTACCATTAAGGACTTTTAAAATACAATGATAAATTTATACTAGCTGTTAAGATAGGGTCTAAGTTATCATACAAGCCGAGTAATCGAATAACTCTGCCTGGCATTGAAAACATAACCTGTTGACTGTTTCTGTCCCATAGGCCCTCTCAGAATTTACTTCGGTTCCATTGTTTCAGTTCGTCTTCCATTCCACTTACTCTCGTTCCACCAATTCAAGATACTTTTATTTCATTCGAACCTGTCCTTTTCCTTTGTTTCAAACTGTTCATTTCCTTTCCCTACTGGTTTTCCTTCCCACGCTGTTTTCCTCCCCACTGTTTTTCCTTCCCACACTGTTTGGGTTGTACTCTTTTCAGACTATCTTTCCTTATGAAAATATAAACAAATAGCCTAAACCTTTTGTCACATTAATGGAAATACAAAACTAGACTGAACCCTCCAGGTCAAAAATAACTCTATTAACAGTCTACACGGCTAGTTCCAAGACTAATGAATTGAGAATCACATTTACGCCACAGGTGGCATTTGCCCTTTTCATACGGACTCATTATACTTAAATAAATGAAATTCCACACTATACATCAAGGCTACCATTATACATAATGGATTCGTTCGGATAGTTCTGATTACTTCCGTAACATGAATCATCAATTCATTCATTGACTATAAAAACAATATTATCAGTTAAATGAACTCAACGCAGTTATATCGGATACATAATTCCGTATATAAATAAGTGTGAATTCAACCTACTCAATTCCTACAATAACCAAGACTATAACTTAGCAAACCGCCAATGCATATGTAAAAGAAAATATCGTTGCGCGGCTCAGATAAACAAACTAGACACAAGTATACCATATCAAGGAAAATTAATCTACGACTCAACAAATAAATTCCTGCATGTACGTGCTTCTACGAGCAATTAGATTATAACATAAACGACTTATATAAATTCATGCAAATACAAGTACCTACGAGCAATTAAATCATATCATAAAAGAAGAATATGAGATTAATGCAATTACATCGTTTCTTTTTCTGCTCTGGTGTCTGTCAAAACTCCAAACAAACGTTTTCTCATTGGATGACCCGTAATTTGTTTCGAGAAATTTACTCTTTAATATCCCCGGAGTCGAGATCTTACTCCCTTCTTCTCTTATAGAGAATGGTAGACTGAAGTTTCAAATTTTCTCCAGTATATTTAAACTCAAGATTTTCGGTTTAAACTACGC
>JAEAOA010001147.1:0-152500 GCA_016746295.1 Potamilus streckersoni | reverse complement strand
TATCGTTTTGTGTATTTGATTCATAGGCAAGGATAGGATATTCACTCGGTTATCTTTGTTGATATATGGATGTGATTTCAACACAATATATTTTCGAATTATTTTTGCCAAATTAACGTGTAGTCATCTGGCTACGTCCATTACATTGCTTATTGCTGGTTTTAACGATGAGTATGTGAAAATAGGCTGGTGGAATTAGTTCACCTCGGCAGATTAGGCCTCTATGAATAGTGAAGATCAGGTGTAAACCCAAGTAAAAGGTTGATATTTTCATCTTAATCGTTGGCTTTCAACGTTAACACCGAGGTCGACAAAATCCTGTTTGATGGCGGGTCAATATTAACTTTGGGAATGCAAAAAGTGGACGAACATTTCTTCCCTGGCGGCGGAATGCGGCTAATGAGAATTGGTAGATTTAATATTGCTAAGGAATGACGCGGCTACTTACAGTGAAACATATGAAAGAATCACAGCAATTGAGTTGACAAGAGCAAATTGACATCTTGACATAATGGAAAATTCAGTGGGGAAATTTGATAACTGAATGGTTAAACTAATATCATGTTCACTACGTGTTACTGTGTTATTTGCGTTGTTTGCTAATTGTTTTGTATGTTGGCTGACTACGTTATATAAGTTTTATAAATTTTTCAGTCATATCGCTACGATGTCTGAAGTATGGCAGTTTATAGCACTGGGACATCATGCCGCAGACATGATGCATTGATATTCCACCCAGTCACATTACCCTGACACCAGGCTGACCAGTCCTAATACTAACCTCCTAAAGCTGAGGGTCAAGCGAGGCAGCTATTAGTACCAGTTGTATGTTTTTGGTATGACTCAGGCGGGGTTCGAACCCGCGACCTCTCGCATCTTCATCTTGTTGAGGGTCCCAGGCGTTAAATATCAATAATTGAAAGTGTCTTTGAAAAACGTAAGAATAAAAATGCCATATTTAGTGGCTGAGCAAGGTTTAATTCAGAAAATTTAGATAAACATTTTCGGACAGTCCGAAAGGCTACTCACTCAGCACACGAGAGACCTGGCATCGGGCAATTATGTTTGTTTTTTTTATTTTTTAAATAGTTCTGCTATTTTCATTGTTAAAAATTGTCCCTCCTGTACATAACCAATTTTGAATGTACTCCAACATATTTAGTAGATAGAATATAAATTACATTGCTTTCAAGACACAAAGTAGCTAAGCAACAAAGGTTTTGAGGGAGTCTTTCTTTTTATAGTTTTACTGCCTTTTATGTTTTTGCTCTTATAAATCCTGTTTTAAACAGCATATAGTTTGATGCGTGCCTCGTTCAGACATTGTGTTCTACTTTATATGAAAATAATTTCCCTGATAAAAATTTGTAAGAATTTAATAAAAACGATCACATCTCAAAATCTACTGTTTTTTTCTAAAGACAAAAGTGTCTACACGTTATCTCTATATGACTTGAACTAATTCATTAAAAAGTCTTCTCAGTTTGATACAGCTTTTATTATATCTTAATGTTTCATAATTTACAAGTGTTGCAATGTTTAAGTTCATTTAGGACATTTATTCTAGTCTCACCGTTGCATCTCTTTGAATCTCGCCAGAATTTAGCCCCATGTTGTCGCCAGCAATAACAAAAAGAGAAAGTATAGACCTTGTTGATATAGGATTGTTACGTGAGAACTTCTGTATCTAAAGGGGGAATATTAACTGGAGATAAAATATCGTCAGCTTTATTAACACCAGCAGTTTATAGTACAGCTAAGAAAAGAAAAGAGAAACATCCATTGAGCCAACAGGAAACATTTGTTTTAGTTGTTAAAGAAAAGTCGTTATCAACTGACGACAATGAGAATGAAGGTTTTAGCTGACGACACTGACAAAGTTGTTCGGAATGTTAGTATATCTTGGTCATGAAGATGACGCAACATGGGATAAAAGCATAACATAAACACATAACTTGAACTATTTCATGCAAATGCAAAAAACGAAAACAATGTCAAGAGTAGCGATGACAACAACAAGAACAAGTATAAGAACCCGTAATGCGCTTGCTTTTGGGCTCGATTTGGGAGTGTGCGTGCTCCGCTAGGGCATATTACCCAACGTAATTCCGACAAATTTAAAATATCGTTATCAAATGAGAATACAGAATCATAATAACTACGAAAAATATTTTTTATTTAGTTCAGTGTTTGGTGATATTCTGGGCAGGAGATGTGCGTAGTCCGCGCATATTTAGTAGTAAGTTATACCCAATGATGACACAACAAAACATCACTCTTTACAATATTATTAAATAGATTCTCTTACTGCTTTAAGCTACTCAACCGGAAGCTAGATTTCATTGATAGTTAAATCATATTGACATTAGACATTTTTTAGGGAATGTAGATGCGGGGAAGGGGCGAGAATTGAATCTCTATGACGCTGTGGTTTCGGTAGCAAACGTGGAAAATCTTCATTACCTCAGTATAAATTTAATAGCGAATGTGTACAGTACTTAGTGACCCCAGTGTATAATCTTCTCCTAGAAAATGATGAACTAATTTATAGACATGATTATGCAAAATTATATCTGACTTCGACCATGTTGATCTTTGAAGACATGATTGTTATCGATCCATATCAGCAATCATCGTCGACCTGTCAATATTAGCTTAGATATCGTAAGGCGTATAGTGGCAATAACCAACCAATCACTAAGTACCTAAAATGATAGTGAAACAACAAACACCTCCATGTTACAACCAAGCCTTGCCTCTTTGCCACAATGCACGTCACTTGGACTAGTCTTCATGTGTGTGTGTGTGTGTGTGTGTGTGTGTGTGTGTGTGTATGTGTGTGTGCTTTCACTTCATAAATATGAATACTCTTCATGTAAATAGGTCAACGTATCTTTCTAAAAAAACAATATGTCGTTTTGTTATGTAAACTACGTCTTTGATTACAGGGCGAGATATAAACAACTGCTTTAGATGTATATACCAACACTCAAAATTTTTTTTTATAAGTCTCAGTCGTTACAACCTTTACGATCCCTTCATCATGATGATGGTGATGATGTTGATATTATTGTTGATGATGATGACGGTGCTGCTGCTGATGGTGTTGATGATGGTTGTGGTGGTGG
Source organism: Potamilus streckersoni (assembly GCA_016746295.1). Classification (NCBI taxonomy): domain Eukaryota; kingdom Metazoa; phylum Mollusca; class Bivalvia; order Unionida; family Unionidae; genus Potamilus; species Potamilus streckersoni. The sequence goes on along the minus strand of JAEAOA010001147.1, from coordinate 149,372 downwards.
TGGTGGTGGTGCATTGTAGTTCAATGAGGAGGATGAGAAGGTGATGTTTCTGCAGAAGCAGCTTTTAATACATTGTTAGCAACGTTTGCTTGCAAATATAAGTTTATTACGTTAAATACACTATGTATAGTGGATTGTTTTGTTGTTGTTCTGGGGCTTAACGCTTTTTCAGCACATTATAGGCTATACATGGCGGCATTATTAATGGTGAAGGAAGAAACCGGAAAAACACTGGAAAGAACCACCGACCCACGATAAGCTACTGGCAAGCTTTCTCGCCGAATCTTAGACTCGAACCCACGCAGACAGAGGTGAGATGGCAGTGATCCGTAAGGGAGAGCGCTTTAGACCACTCGGCCACTTGGGGCCCCCTTGTATAGTGGAAAGTATAGTAATCGGACAATTTTTTCCAGTATGTAGAATTTCCAGTTAAAATACATGTATTTTGTTACAGATTATTTTCCAGTCTAGTTTTTTTTTTTTCTCCTTCAACGTAAACCAGTAATCAATCCAGTTTCCGTGAAATTCGCATGCCATTACTTCCTTCTTAAATGCTATGCAAATTCAAGGAAAATCTCTTTGAGAGTTTACTTTTTATACATGTTTCTAAAGGTTTTTTTTATTCATATTCCAAAGCGTGAGCTTTAGTAAAACTCAGAATTCGAATTCAGTACTGCATTCATTAAAAGTCCATCACAATTTTGTTATCAGCAATAATAAATGTGTTAAAAACCGGGAGCAAACATGATATGACGTTACGGACGGTATGTAATGTCTGTCAAGCGATTTTTTTTGCTCTAGAAGCACAAAACGATATTTTCCTTTCTGGCAAGGAGAGCATATAAAACACGACTTCTACATATAACATGTAATAAATGAAATAGAACACGGGATTTAAAAGTGGTGTCATGATTTTTTTAATTATGCATTTACAGAAGAAAATTTTATTATATTCATTATTGATTTATATCACCTAAGGAACATATTTATAGATATAGAATGCAAGCAAAATTTTCTATCATAATACGTGTTCTAGTTATGTCATGCTATGTCGATTTCTTTTGTCCTCAAAACTTACCAAGGCCAAGCCAGCATTTGAACCGTCAAAAGCAATGTAAATCTTTGATATATGATTGTTAATGTTATATAATAATAATAATAATAATAATAATAATAATAATAATAATAATAATAATAATAATAATAATAATACACTTTTAACAAAGTTAAAATAATGCTTTTGTTAGAAAATAAATTTTTAAAACTTAAGAAGACTCTACTAAAGTCTAAAAATTCTATCTGAGCGGCAGTCAAGTTACTGATACGTTTTCAGGTCTATGAAGTCGTGGAGGGAATTGAAACACAAATTACTATAACGGCAAACAACAGTACTGACACTTATTTTAATTATACTGAATAGATGATATTGCTGTATATCCGGTAAATAGAAAGGAACTGCCTAATTGTGTTTAATGTCGCCTAGAATCATAACTTGTAATGCAAATTGCTTGAATCGTCTGCTTTGAGTATGTTTACTCGCATGGGTGTTATATAGAGATTTTGACATATACATGTGGCAGACATAAAACACTTTACAAGCATATAGTCTATCAATGAAAGTACAGATTATTCATAATTTTGGGAAGAAATGACGAGTGTTGAAAATAAAATAAACCCCAGAAATTCCGTTTTTGACCACATCCTCGACTTGTGCGTAGTCCGCGCGTACTCATTGTAGTTTATACCCATTGTGTCAAGGACATAACAATACATCAGTACTTAAAGTGTTAATAATGGATTGTCTTACGGATATAAACTCTTCAGGCGAAAAAAAATGATTGTATGATATTTACATCGGAATTTTGTACGGAACTTAGAAATACGGAGAAAGACCCGATTTCAATGAAGCTGTTGTTCTGGTACAACCATCTTTGAATATTGTTTACCTCTGTATAAATTTAGAGTCGCTTACGTACAGTACTTAATGACCCCAGAGTAGAGATATACAATAAATCATTCAGATGTCACGTTCTGGAAAATGGTGAACTAGTCCATACAAATGTGGTGTTATAGATGCTTCCGCACGATTACATCTGACCTCTATGAGGACGGTCTTATAACACATTGTTGCTATTGACTCATACCAACAATCATCGTAGGTTAGTCTATATTGACTTAGATACAACAAGGAGTATATACCACAAGGCGTATAGTGGCAATAAGCAGCTAATCACAGAGTATCTAAACAGATAGTGAAACATTAAACGCCTCTATTTTACGTCGGAGACACGCCCCATGGCCACTCTGCAAGTAGCTAAGACTACTTACTCTAAGGATTATAAAGCACCATGTATGCACTTCATGTAGGTAGGTCTGGTAGGACATTCTTTCAAGCGCATCTTTGTAAATAAACAATCTGTCGCCATTGTTATATAAGCTACTTTAATGTTTACAGGACAATATATAGACAACTTCTCATCTATATGAAATTCTCAAGAACTCATTTTAAGTGTGGCGAAATCTTGATCATTCGCCATGATGATGGACCGACATTTCGCAAAACTTGGACGAGGACGATAAGAAGGCGCTGCTGTAGCACAGCGGCTGTCAATACATTTTTAACGAATTAGTTAAAGAGTTAAAAATAATTACAAAATATAAATGTTGGAAAGCCTAGGATGGTAGAAAAAATATATAATTTTTCCACATATATGCATTTTCAAGTCAGGATGTTTGTATGGTTTACGCGGATAATTTTAATGTCTAGCTTACTGTTCACAAATAATCCTATAATTATATCCAGTTCCCATTAAATTAGCATGCCTATTCACCTTATTAACTGTTAGGTGAATACTAGGAAAATCTAACTGTTTATCAAGAATAACTGTATAAAACCAAGCGTAAACAGACTATATGACGTCACAAATAGTATTAATGATTTTCGATAGTGACATAATTAATACGAAATTTTAAGCGATGTTTTGGTTGTTTTGAAATATAAACAAAACAGTTTTTTCCTTTCTAGTATGGGGAGCATATACAATATGGCTTCTATATATTACATGCAATAATTAAAATGGAAAATTGACGTTCTCTTTAGCAGTTTCAGGCAACACACTCAGTGCCGTCTTAACAAGAGTATAGGCTCTGGGCAAAGCAATGCACTGGGCCCTTTTACCGGCCCTACTATTCATTATTAAAAAAAAAAAAAGGCAGCACGATGCCATTAGAAGCGTGAGGCCCTGGGCAACTGCCCAATGTACCAATGCTTTAAGACTGCACTGAACACAATACAGGCGAGATGTGTGATGCGGATATAGATTAATTAACAAAGAAAACAATCATAAAAATTATAATAAACGTAGATAATAGCTATTTTAGTCTTGATATGAATTACGCTCCAGTATACATGACCCATCTGAAAACCCAGTGTGTGTGTGTGTGTGTGTGTGTGTGTGTGTGTGTGTGTGTGTGTGTGTGTGTGTTTAACGCTAAGGCTATCCCCACATAGTACAAAGCGATAAAGAGGCGTGACTCTAATATAAAATAGGAGGGTATAATGTTTCATTTTCGGTTTAGGTACCTTGTGATTGGTTGGTTACTATTACGAAACTCCTCGCCATATCTGGGCCGATATTATTATGTCTGCGACTGACAACAACTTAAGCTATATCAATGACATAGGTTAGTATCTCCATTATATTCGAAGATCAACATCAAATGTCTAGGGCGATACTCATAAACTTGTTCATATCATAATCTTCTAGTATTATACTCTTGATCGACCATTAGACCTATTTCCGCACTGCTGTCACTAAGTACGCAATGTGCTACAAAATTCATATTCAGGTCAACAGAATTTTGAAAGATTGCTATCAAAACCATAGCATCAATACAAAATATAGAAAATCAGACCTTTCTACATCTTTCTGTAATCTCATATCTACAACAACATTGGCGTGCAATAAGTACGCGTCGGCTACTCACATTGTGTGGTTAAACCAAATGGCTAAGACCGCTGTTAACAGGTTTTCCTTACTTTCTCCTTGAAACTGTATAACTTTCAGAATATTTGTTGGACATGGAAGAGTATAATTACTCCGATAACCCAAAGGCTGATGCCTTCCGCTAAGTATGTTGTGGTATTTACATTTACTTCGACACGTATGCCAGAGGCATACAAGAATTCCACTTGAAGTTTAAATATCAGACTAACAGACAGAAGTAAAATATTATTTAAACTGTATTCTGATTACTAATAATAATTTAAAACTGATTAAATTACTATAGGTGATACCTCCTTTTGGAAATGTTGAGGGTGTGGGTTAAAAAGCGATTAATGGGTTTCAGAAACTTACTATTCCTTCAAATATTTTACAATAATATTCATCAAATATACTTTCAATGATATAAAGTACAGGCGTTTAAAATATTTTAGTACATTTCTCACATTTATATATCAATATCAATCGTTCCCATACAAGTAAATTGGTGAATCCACACAAAGCGGACGATTCACAAATTGTGATTAAGGGTGACATTAAACAAATTCTAGGCAGTCCCATTTTTTTTGAACGGAATGAGGATATATAAAATGTTCAATGCAGTTAGAACATTAGTCAATACTGGGTTTGCCAATTTTGCACTTTATATTGTAAGCCCCTTTACGTCTTAAGGTGCAGACTTAATGGACTTTTAATTTTTATATAAGGTGTTGGTCAGATAAGATATCGGAAAATATCGATGTATTGAAGAGAATTCGGCTACAATGACAAATCATGTTTCAGCTGTTCAACTGATTTTGAATTACTTATCCTCCTTTGATTTTGATGATAGAATCATTACATACACCAAGACATGTCGGTGTTTAATATTTTGACAGACATGATTACAAGGGCATGTCGTCGACTTTATTTTTGTTCACAATGAATAAGTACGTGTTGGACAAAGCAAAAAGTCCATGTTTTGTTGAGCCAGTTTCAACTTTATTTGCACGAAGGTTAGCTAATATCACAAGCAGCGGTTTAATAAGATCGTTTGAATAAGGTATTTAAATCTTAAAAAGAAACTAACGTCAGTATTTCAAGATGGCGTCATAATATTAATAATTTTTTATGAGAAATACGAAATCCTATCCTTTGCTTGATACAGATTGCAATGGTAATGCTTGAATAAAAAAAGATTTCCGTATGTAAAAACGCTACCATAGACCACCTCAAACCCCACCCTCAAACAAACAGCAAAGAAAACATGTATGCGAAGCATTGTATGCGAATAATATAAAGCAATTCTTGACTCGTGTACTTTGCACCTATTATAAATATGAATCTTCCTGTTTTCGATTAAAAAGAAGATAATGAAAATTTCCAAGATAATGAAAATCTCGCTACTTAAATAATGTGAGATCACAGAAATAATGTGAGATCACAGGAAAAGGTGCGAATCGTACTATCCAGCTCGAAATACGAAAAAGTCGATGGAAGAGGTGCTTTATCGAGTGATGTTTTATAAAAAGGGTACTGGTTCATTACTTCAATGTCTAATACATTATTCCATAAATTATTTGATAACTGGTAACCCGAGACCCAAAACTGATTAGCAGTGATAGTGATTCCAATTTTCTAAAGGTGATACAAGTAATCCATTCAACAGAAGAGACATAAATGTTACCTAGATGAAGTAACTGATTTTCAGCTCGCTGTGAGTAACCGATTACATCTCTGGGCTGCACAAAATTAACCTCTGGGAGAAGGAAGGACTGGCTTTATGTATAGAAACTCAAGAGCCAGTTTTAATACACTATCACCGGCCTAGAATACAAAGTCATAAAAAATAAAATACGCAAGCGAGGTCAAAAAAGTTCCATATTTTAGGATAAATGCGCAAAATTCACCACTGTTTGAAGGAAGGACTGGATTTATGTATAGAAACTCAAAAGCCAGTTGTTTTTTTTTACACAATCACCGGCCTAGAATACAAAGTCATAAAAAATAAAATACATAAGTGAGGTCAAAAAGGTCCATATTTTAGAATACCCATATTAAAGATTATTATCCACTTGACCAGAGAAGTCAATGGAAGTTCATGGCAGAAGAAGTAGATGCAACCCAACCCCAAATTTATACATGCCCTTTGCACGTCCGAAGGTCATTTTTGACACCATGTGATGCTCACAGTGCAAAAACAAACCATTTTCCTTGATGATAATTCTGTAAAACTGTACTAAACAGGTTGATGCAATTGAAAATAGTTTTCATCCAAGCCGTTTTTGAGATATTTCTTCGAAGTCGAGTGTTTACTTCGGGAGGCTATCTCATCTTCCTAGCCGATTGTTGTTATTTCACTGTGTACATTCTATAGAGTAATTATGGAAGGATACATACCTGACTTAAATTTCAAGAACAACACAAGACCGAAATACCCAAGTCACAAATATATCCAAAACTTTAATTAATAAACAATAAGTGCTAAAAAAGACACACCATAGCCTTTAGTTAAGAAATTTGTCAGGAACCAATTTACGAAACTAACCCCTTGCCACCTGAAGAATCTGGCTGAAAATAGTTTATGTCAAAGTTGTGAGCATATCACATCATCTAGTAAAAGGGTACAAAGGAAAACCTTTTGATTGCAAAACTAAAAATGGTATTAAGCTTTTAGAAAAGTGATTACTTTGCGGCAAAAATCATTGCATTATTTACATTGTAAGTTATGACAGATTGCATTTGTTGAAGATTTCAAATTGTCTGTTACCTCATGCATTTGGTCTTCGTTTGCTACCATATCATCTGGACAGAATCAAACTTCCTTTACAATGCTTCTTGAATGTCAAAAAGAGATTGGAAGTTATATTCATGGAAAACATTAGAATTTCAGATGATACAATATACGTGTGTTGTCAAAAGCATGAAACTGCCACTTAATTTTAAGCCTTTTCCACTTTGTTAACTGAACCTAAAAATTTCAAGACATATACATAACACTGATACATTTTCTATTATCACCCATGTGTGAGATATTAATCTCTTGTGTCAACTTCACAGTGGGGCCATGAATGAAGTAACTAAGTCGGTATGCTGAACGTTTCATTATGCTCAACGACATATAGCAAGCAATATGCCATATGCATCACTATTTCCAAGACCGTTCCACTGGTGACACTAAACATTCACAACGATATGTTTATGTATGATTCCTCTGAAGTTTACCTGTACCTGTCTAGTTAAATTACTTTTAAGAATCCATGTCAACATTTTCTGTAATTGTTTCTGTGTGTCTGTACTGAAATATGAATAATATTCACAAAAATAGGGGTGCCAACATTGACAATTACAGAAAGAGCAAGAAAATATATTATACTCCCCATTATGTTCCTACACTTAATAAGTTACGTCCGTCCAAAACATACTAACTTCTCATGATTTAGTTCTCACACTGAGGTACAAACAGTTACCTCCCCTCACAAGAGCATTATATACAACACTAAGTGATATATAGAAAAAGGAAGGAAATATAATGACGTTCATGCATAAAACTTATTTAACTATATATAAAGAAACGGAAAGAATAATAGATGTGGCTGACTGCACCAATAAAAAATATTAATTTTTCTTAAGGGGACAGGGGCTAGTTTTATTCATAAATTTATTGCCACAATCAAACTAAACTACACAAGTGAGGTCAAAAAATGTCCATATTTTTGGACACCTATAGTAAAACAAAGCAAAAGAATATTATCCACTTGACCAGAGAAGTCAACGACAGTTCATAGCAGAAGTTTATGCACCCCAATTCCAAATTTATACTTGCAATTTTCACGTCAAAAGGTCATTTTTGACACTATGTGATGCTCAAATTGCAAAGATAAGCAATTTTTCTTGATGATAATTCTGCAAAACAGTGTGAACTAAACAGGCTGATACAATTAAAAATAGTTTTCATCCATGCCGTTTTTGAGATATTCTACTTGCCCAGAACCTACGTGTTTACTGCTATGGGAAACTATCTCTTCCTCCTAGTCTACCGTTGGTATTTCACTATGTACACACTGCACATATTGCAGAGTAATTGTCGAAGGTGTGCATGCCTGACACCAATTTCAAGTACATCACAAGCCCGAAACACCTAGTTCACAAATTTATCCCTATCTTTAGTCAGTAAACGATAAGAGCTGAAAAAGACACACCATAGCCTTAAATTAAGAAATTTGCCAGGGGCCAACTTACGAAACTACCCCATGCCACATCAACAGCTGACTATATGTTCAAAATCTACACATTATTCAGCAAATATGGGTGGAAAGTACAATAGAGATGTTACGCTGTTTGTATAGATTTTCACAAGGAATTGGAGAAATGTTAATACCATAAACTTTCAAATTATAAAGAAACTACTAAAATATTGCAAAAAATTAACCAATCTACAAAGATGTGATTGCTTTTGCTAAATCTAATAATTGACATATCAATGCTCAGGGGCTTGTCCAAAAGGAGTAAGTCAAGGACATGTTTTATCTCCATTATCTTTTGCTTCGTTTCAAAATGATCTTCACTGTACTGTAGCAGCCGATTCTGGAGGGATGTCACTAGAGACAATACAGGTGTTTTTATTGTTCTATCCAGAAATTGTTATACTATTCTCAGCTAGATAACGATAACCAAGGCAACATAAGGAATTTAGATCTCACAGAATCCAACCTCTGACATTGTTTTAGTAGAATATACATCCTAAATATTTATTGCTTGCTTCAATTACAATTTCAGTTGAATCAAAGTACCGTTTCTTGGAGCTATGTAGATAACCTCCCTAAGCTATGTAGATAACCTCCCTACGGAATGCAAAAATTTATGTTTTGTGTCACTTTTATATTAGCAAATAATTGGTTAGGATTAGACATACTGTACGACTCCGAGAGTCTTCCCTTGGAAAATATAAGGAGAAATGCTTTTTATTTCTCAGAACTAAATTCTGCCCCTCAATTTCTGAAACTTAGACTGATTACAATTTTACGAGTGAGTCTCAGCAGTCTTCAACCAAGACGGTTGAGAGAGAATGAAAATACGGAAACGCCGACCTATCAACAACAATTATTTGGGAAAGACCGGAGGCAATCAAGTTTTTCTGATTTGCTGACAATTTTAGTTCGATCAGTCACTCGATTATATGATAAAATAATTTATGGGTGTAAAGCTAATTTAATTTCGCATTTTGTAACTATTTGTAAGAGAAACCCAAATGTCATGTTTAATATCATTTTGTTTTATGCAATTGATGAAATTGTTCGTGATATTCTAGTCAATATTCCTTCTCAGATTTCTATTATTCCATCAACTAATTGTATATTTTATTTTATTGTTTACTCAAACCGGTCAATAACACTGTGCATTACCAGCACGGGGCTAATTTTTCCTTGTGCTTTATCGAGAGTCACTATCCAGCTGAATAAATCTGTTTTTGTGTTCTAAACTTTTCAAGACTTTTCACTTGGACAATCTAACGAGAATTTTTTCGTTATTTCCCAGAGCTAAATTCTGGCCCTTCTCAGAAACTTAGACGGACTAAAAGTTCCCGAATGAGATTACTTAAAACTTTGAATTTCGCCTGGAACACATACCCTTTTGTTCTAACCGCCAAAATGTTTTAAGATTCCTATTGAAGTTATAATAACTCTCTCTTGACAGAATTTATTAGTAATTATACGGTAAAATATGATTTCATGACACGTGTTTCAAAAGGCCCATAAATTATCTTCATTATTGCCCTGAATTATCTTGACTTTGTCATTTCCCGCTACATGGTCTTACGTTAGCATATTTGTCTCGCCATTGTGAAACAGACTTTAAAATTCTCTTATGTCTCAAAGCAAGAGAGGTTAACCATTTCAAGCTGCCAAGTTATTGCGATCCAAGCCCATAAGTCAATCTTAATTGTTACGAGTCACGCTGACCACGAGGGAATTTACTGCAAAATATCTACAAAATGTTGCACGATTATAAACAATCAATCGCACATGTGTTAGAAAGTACTTGCATGTCAACCAGCGAAAGTTACATTGAAGATTGGTTTATCCAGATTTTTGGCAAAATCCCTATATATGCCTTACTTCGTATATCTAATACACAAGTTTTGCCTATTTTGAACTATGAATCCGAAATATATCAGGAAGTACCTTATAAGGAAATTGTTGACAATGAGTTTTGTTAATTTATATCGGTCTGTCCATACACACACTACTTGCTTTTGTTTATCATGAAGTAGGCAGTTTACGTTTGAAAAATGATCGATATATTCGAATTCTTAGGAACTGGTTTCGAATTTTTTATATGCCAAACAGTAGAATACCAAAACAATTTTTACAATCTTTGATATAAATCGAGTGAAAACTAATTATTATTCATGTGATCCAAACAAATAGTATTTAAATATGAATATGATAATGTTTGATTAAATTAAAGTGTCGGAGTGGCACTGGTGAGCGACTGTTTACATAAATTTTTACACAGAGATATACATATATGTTCTTACAAAAACCGACTGATGAGATAAATGGAATGAATATATAACGTTTTCATTAGTATGTTAACGGTGACTTTTAAGACAAAAATATTTAAATGATCTAAGTGAGACTTATATAATAAACCTATTTAGATAAGTTATTTACTTGGCTAGGCAGGAAATTAGAGCAAATACATGCGTTTATTCGCTATGAAGATGTACAATGTCTGATTTTGAACACAGAAATAGAAAACGAGTATACATGTTTTAGTTATGTTGGACTAAAGATAAACTATGTAGCCGAGAATATTTACAGAAATCCAGACAACCAAAAATTCTGCTCATGCATACATAAAATAAATCTAATATAAGTTTGTTAATGTCAAATTTAACTAATTTTATTTTAAAAGCTATGAAAATTAGAGACAATGCAATGATCAGAGATAATTCTATGACGACCTGTCTTAAAATAAACTAGGTATACATTAAGTTAAATATAAGAACTGATGCCATTTTAAGACTCAGTTTATGAATATCAAGATGCATGAGATTCCTGAAATGCAAAGTGTAATGTGCATGTAAATAAATATAATCCGTATATATGTCAATCCTGAACAGATGTACCACATATTAAGCTACGTGCACTTTTGTGCATTAGCCAACAGTATGAATTAATAATAATAATAATAATAATAATAATAATAATAATAATAATAATAATAATAATAATAATAATAATAATAATAATAATAAACAATAAAAATAATAATAATAATAATAATAATAATAATAATAATAATAATAATAATAATAATAATAATAATAATTCATGCTGTTGGTTAATGCTTTATAATTTTTATTATTATTATTATTATTATTATTATTATTATTATTATTATTATTATTATTATTATGACTAGTAGTAGTAGTAGTATTAGCAGTATTATTATTATTATTAGTAGTAGTATTGTTGTTGTTATAATCATTATTATTATAATTAATAATATTATTAATATTATTATTTATTAATTATTATTATTATGAATTATTATTATTATTAGTTATTATTATATTATTATTATTATTATTATTATTATTATTATTATTATTATTATTATTATTATTGTGTTCGAATATCACACAATAAAGCAAAACAACTTATTACATTGTTCTCCATGTCTCTGATGAACTAACAACATATACAGTGAAGTAGTTGCTGTCCGTATTCGCCTTCAGATATTTTAGCCAAATTTTGCAGGAAGGAATCCAAACATTCATAAAAAATAAAAGAGGATGTGGTTATGATTATGATTTTTAACGTTGCTGTAGCAATTTCAGTCATATCGCTGAGATGTTCGCAATGTGGCAGTTTATAGTGATGTCTAGCACTGGGGCAGTATGCGGCAGACATGTAGCATGATGTCCCACCCAATCACATTATCCTGACACCAGGCCGACCAGTCTAACCTTCTAATGCTGAGCGTCAAGCGATGCAGCTGTTAGTACCATTTTTGTGAGTCTTTTGTATGATTTGATCGGGGATCGAACCCACCACCTCCCGCATCTGAGGCGAACGCTCTAACCACTAGGCGACCGGAGCGATTAACAAAAGAGGAATATATCCCAGAATATAAAGTAATGTATTATTGCTAGGTAAATTTTTATCGGTTTCTTAGAACGTTTTGCAATTTTATTCAATTCGCCTTCAACAGATGAAATAATGGCAGCTTTCTGCAAGAAGAAAGTTATCGAGAAATAGTCAGATTTACTTATCAAACTGTCAAAAATATTTTTTGTAGATAAAACATGCATTTTCATTAAAAAAAACATCCTTAACAATATATTAGGCTATCAACACCCCGCCCTTCTGCTTTTCAAAATGGCGCAAAACGAGCGAAAAAGCGATGTCAAGCAGTCTTGTTAAAATAACATCACAGTTCAATAAAGATGTCAATGATTTGAAAGAGACACTAGTATATAATCACGTGAACAGTCGAACATGATTGGTTACGTATATATTGATAGATGGTGCAACATTTGAAGAAGACCTAATGCTAGGAAAGAGACGTAAATGGGAAACATGTGACGTGAGTGGAGAATGGTAACTGGTCATAAAAAGGTCGAAGAAAATCCGCGATCATGTGAGAAATCAGCTAGACAAATATTTGTTCGCATGATACCGGTTTTATTGTACGATTTAGAATTACAACGCAATTGCATGAAAACTTAAATTATTAAAGAAAATTAAATCTGGGGAATGAAGCAAATGCCTATAAGATTACTTTTCCTTAATGTCCTTACACTTAGGGTCGTATTAATATAATCAAGTATTAAGGTGGCAGTGTAGTAAATTGGCCCCTGTCAAATTTCCTAACCCATGGCCATCATTTGCCTTTTTCTAGCTCCTATCGTTTAATGATAAAATAGGGTTATATTTGCAAACTGGGTCTTTCCTGCTTGATTTGTTCTTGAATTACTGTGAGGTATGTACAGCTTTTGTTGTTTCTTAACAATACAATGACAGTGAAATAGCAATAGATGGCTAGCATGCAAAACTAACCACCTACCCTTGTCACATATCATGGTAGGACCAGCATACATTTGTTTTCCCTATGTATTAAATACATGTATTTTATGTTACTGAACTATCATGTATGTATAGATGCTGATAAATGATATGTTAATCAAATACATCATCAAATATAAGCTTAGATTTCTCACTGATGATATATATATTTTACCATGTTCCAGTAAGGCATTTGCTCAAGTGACTAGAATAATAGGTGCTGAGTAGTTCTCTGTCATGGCAGATACGAAGTTAACAGGTACGGGTCTTTAGTTAGTTTCTGCACCAGACTGAAATTCTGCTAGAATTCTAAGATCATCGTCCAAGACCAATACCTTCTCTGAAAGAGAGAAAAGGAACGAAACGAATCAGCATGAAGGAAAACGTGTTAATAAAACTAAAAATACAATCTGTCCAGAGGAGCTATAGGATGCACGTATATGTAAGAGCGGGGTTAGATATCTACTTGCAACTGCTGGTACTCCACCAACCATCTATGACAGGGTTTAAACATTCAAGTACAGCCAACTCATAGAATGATTGTATTATCATAGGAGTCTGCAGTTTTATCAATAAAGCACGACGAAATTTCTGACTACATGAAATTACCTTAACGGTAATATAAAATAATTATTTTATAATACCGTTAGGTGATTTCATGTAGTTAAAAATTTAGTTGTGCTTTATTGATACAACTGCAGACTCCTGTGCTATTATCAACAATGCCAGCCTGTACAGGGTCTCAAATGACGTCACATCCGCTAATTGTTCAGGAGCAGGGAAGTGCGTTAGTTTATTCAAGACGGATCGGGAGAGTTGATCGGTTTTTCATAAATTTCTTCGTAACGAGTAAAAAAAAAAAGGTACAAATCTTCAGAAAATGAAACACACCCACCCACACATACACACACACACACATACATATATATATATATATATATATATATATATATATATATATATATATATATATATATATATATATATATATATATATATATATATATATATATATATATATATATATATAATTATATACGGAGTTTGCGCGAATTTCAGTTTTGCATGTTTGTCCCCTTTAAACTAGTCCGACAAAATAATAAGATGCAATGGGTAAAGGAACCTTTGCAACCCCCCCCCAAAAAAAACAAACGCTGCTTTAGTTGCAAGATACTATTATAAACCAGTGTTTATATTATTACTGTCGTTTACATGCGTTTAGTATTCTGGTGTTATATATTCGAAACAGTGATGTCCAATGTCCATAGACATTTTGTTTGCTGTATGTATGCTGAATGAGTAGTAGGTGAGTTGCTTGTCTTGTTGTCTTGCACGTGCCTAACATGCACCCGCCGATCGATTTCTATTAACAGGTTCCCTGTTCCATTGTTTACTCATTTTCATTCTGCTCATTTTCATGCTCAAAGAATAAACATCCAACATGGGAAATAGATTGCCTGACCCTATCATTAGCCTCGTTCCCAATTCCAATGGTGTAGCTTGCATTATTATCACATAGTCGGTATTGTTTTGCAACAGTGCGTGCAGGTTCAAATTCTTGATATTATACGTGTAAACATATAACTTTATGTGATTCTGATTGGTTCAGATGAGATCATTAGTGTATTTAATGATTGGCTGCGACCGTGAGAAAACGCTTTTAAACCCGCCTTTTGGATTTTTTTGATCTGAATGAACATCTTTTGGCGGCCATTTTTTTAAACTCGACAAATGGAAATTGAGGAAATATCATATCGGCCTTCTCAATATGAATATGTTACTCCCACAGGGGTTCATTATGTCATGCTTAACAACATCATCATAAGAAAAAGGGCATAAAACTACAAGACCAGAACGACAATAATGAATAAAACTAAGGGATAGCGGGGTGGGTGGGTGGAGTGCGTATATCAGTAACATAGATATGGAATCCACCGTATATACAAGTGTGGTTTAAATGTTAAATTAACGAAATAAACAAACTCTCCTCTGTTTGGAGAACAATCTGGACATGAATGGGTTTCCTAACTGACAGATCTTTATCCAACCACAGCATCTCTACGTAGCATATAAGGGATGTAAATCCGATAAAAATTAAATTTGCTGACGTCATCTTTGCAGTCTATTTTTCAAATCAAGCACTACAAATATCAGGTCACAAATGCATTGCAGTAAATGTGGGCCATTTTGCATCCGGTAATCCATTTCACATGAAAATCGCAACAATGTAACGTTTTTAAACACACATTTTAGGTTCCACGTATATTCTACTGTCAGCCTGCAGTACTGTGACTGCTTACCGTAAAACAATGTGGCAGCATCACATCACATTTATAATTCTATTTTGAAAAATGATTTTGTGGTTACAAAATGTTCTGTTTATTCGGATGGAAGCTTTTTCTTTGATTTATAGTTTGTAAAACAGTACAATCTAATTTTACTAGTTCTACTTTGTTTGGGACTATATTTTATGCACAACATATGAAAGGTACACCGTTTGTCAGAATGAACGAAATTATTCGTTCTTCTTTCAATCTAAATAATTTCCACTGAAATAAAATCTATGTGATAAAAAGACTCTCAAATGGGTAACGATTTAATATTAAATTTATGAAACTCGTTGAATAATGTCCAGCTTTTGCTTGCCAAGGCTCGAGATCCTCTATATAAGATGCATCGGGTGAAGGAACCTTTGCAAAGAAACGTTTCTTGAGCTGCAAGATATAATTATAAACCAGTAGTGAGTTGCTTGCCCTATACGTGCCTAACATGCACCGCCGATCAAATTCTATTAACAAAGTTCCCTGTTTCATTGTTTACACCTCCAACGATTATAAGGAAGTTAACTTTTCAGGGTGCAATAAGTTACACTATACAACTATTTTACATAATCATAACCTACACGGCGCTTGTAAGTTTATATATATATATATATATATATATATATATATATATATATATATATATATATATATATATATATATATATATATATATATATATATATATATATATATATATAAAATCACAAATATCCTATGATTCGCTTTGGACATGAAAACTATCTCACTTTCTTGAAATTGCCTTTGAAATTGTTACAGAGGAAACGTACATTGTGTGAGCTAGACTAGAAACGAAAACAAACTTTACAGCGCTGTGGGCATGGTTCAAATGCTAATGTTCTGAATGTACTGTTAGGAAAGACATTGATCACACTGCAAATATGTCGCCATTCACAACACATCGAGAGCATGTAATGGCAAAAGAAATGGGGAAATAAGCTTGTGCTGTAAGAAATATTGACTATTTGTGCAAAAAGAGATGTAGATTCTCGGGCTTCCGCTGATTTTCATGCTCAAAGCAAGAGACATCCAACGTGGGAAGTAGATTGCCTAACCCTATCATTGGCCTCGTTCCCAATTCCAACGGTGTAGTATGCATCTTCCAGCGTTTAAGGAATAGAAACAAATATAATGGCAGTACACTTAAGCAGGAGATTACGAGTAACGATATTAAGGCCTACTGCAGTTTTGTTTTCAAATGAACGACAGATGACGCAGATGGTGTTTTATATCGCATGTTAACTTTCCCACGCATTGGATGTCGCTGCAAGCTATTGTTCTGGGGGACTGCAACAAATGGCGGCGTTATTTTAAGGCCTCTTGGGGAGGATATGCCAACACTTTTAATGATTACATGTTACAGTTGTAACATGCTGTTATGAAATTTACTATACCCAAGAAAAAAATCAATATCTTTTGCAGTACTTTTTATTGTTAATACTATGGAATTGTATTACAGATGGTCTGCATTCACCAATACACTTACTTTGGCATAAATGATAACGCAACTCTTTCGTTTAGACTCTTATTTTTACCAGGAACGCTAATCTGTTGACAAGGGACTTCTTCCATGTCTGCCTCATTCACTATACGACAATTGCATATATGACAATTTTGATGTCACATTCCCCGTCGACAGAACACAGTTATTATGCGGGTAGTGAGTTTAAATATATCTTCGTACAGAATTTGCAAAATATCCGTCAGTAACGTTACATAATTTATATGGTTATCAATCTCATTAAGATTAATATGCGCAATTATTTTTCTTGGCAACATTTTCAAAGTTTTAATTTGTAAACTTTATTTGAATATTGTGGAATATTTTTAATTAACCTAATTTTATAATTATATTTTTATGTCAATAATTATTTCAGATTTAATGCCAACACACAGAATGGATTCAGTGCACAATTGTTACCTATATAATCACATTCATTTTCAGTAATGCACATTATAGTGTCCAAATCAGAAAAGATGAAAATTATATTAAACGATGACCTCAAAGTGAAGTTCTTGTCATAGGTTATCTGCCATTTTTGTGTGACTGAATTGAAAAGGAAAAGACAGAGTCACAAGAAACAGATTTCACTTCTGGATCTGCATCAATGCTGGTTTATTCACCCTGAACTGTCGCCCAAATGCAGTCACACACCATGACGAACATATTCTAGAGAGAGATGTGGATGAGGAAATATATATAAATTTATATCTATTTAAAAAAAAAATCACGAGAACGAGAGAGAGAGAGAGAGAGAGAGAGAGAGAGAGAGAGAGAGAGAGAGAGAGAGAGAGAGAGAGAGAGAGAGAGAGAATATCTATTAAAATATATCTATTTAAAAACAAATAGTTACTGACTTTTTTAATGGGTACCTGGAAGTAATAATTGTGACACGATATCAGTAGACACGATGGGTTCAAGGCATTTTGAATATTTAAAAAACTAATTGCATGGCAATTATGAATTACATCCTTTCTGTTTAGTACCTGAAATATTTAAAAATTATCATGCTTGGAGAATGAATGCATTGCACCGTCAGTACCAATTTCCTTCTAAACCGACCTTGTGGTAAATACGACTATGTAAATAGCATCCATAAAGTTATTTCGAAACGAACTTAAATAGACCTGACAGATTGATGATTTTTTTTTTTGGGGGGGGTGGTTAATTGTAGCGATCCGAAATATGGATATTACTGACATAATTGCAGTACTATTGATCTTTTAAACTCGTGAAGTTCCTTTTATAAAAACTGATACAGAATATCGAGTTAGTTAAAACTTGGAAACGAATTTAATTATTTCTACGCGAAATCAAAGATTTCAATATGACCATGCTAATTTTGAATCCCACAAACTCTCGCGTTTTCGCCTAAACATAAATTAATTTTCATATTAATTAAATTTGAAGGGCTAAAAGGCACTTGTATGTATGATGATCAAAAATCAACACGTATATGTACAGTAAATGTCTCACCTCCAAAAGTTGTTGAAGTCTCAATAAGATTCTCATAAACTTACTAACCATTTGTTTCCGAAGCCAAAGCATTTATCGATCGGGCGTTACTGGTTTTATTCAAGTGAGTACAAGCTTTGGCGTCTTCTAGGTGCCTGGAGTAGTTATTGAGTTATGGCAACTCAATCCGTAGAAAAATTGAATGCTTAAGAAATGGACAACAGGCTGTTTATAGCAGTAGTTATATTTCTTGTTTGGTCATGTTGTCATTTAGGAAATTTCAGTTTCAAGAAATTCACAGTGCAGGGATGTAAACTTTTCTTTGTTTATATTTGTTTAATTTTTCATTACCAATTAATCGGTATCTCCTACTTTGTTTCGAATAAAAAGGGGTATTATTTACCTGTCAACTAAATCCCTATCTTTCGCCAATTATTACTGTAATTTAGCATATACTAAATTGTAGTTTTGCAATTAGTAACGCTCCCCTGTAGAACCTATACTTATTTTTCAAATTTAAATCGACAAATCACTATCAAATTATAAATGAATAAATCAATCAGTAAGTCTATAATTTTAATAACTACTTACAATGGCCATGCCAATATTAAATGGACATAAATCCATAAAGATGAATAAATGCCTGTGATACAAGTACACTTCGGACATTATTTCTAAAGTGCACACATGAAATAGCCATCACATTTGTTTCTAAATGCTCGTATTAAGCAAACCAATATCGCACAATAGACATACTAGTGTTGCATGCTTCTGTGTGACAAAGAAAAAGACTTGGACTTTTTGGTTTAGTTTTCATTTTCTTTTGCAAAACACACGATTTCGAAACAAATAAATATGGTTAAGTCAAATAAAAATAAATAGTAAAACAAAAACTCAATAGCGAGAAAATTTTAAATTTCCACTTTGAAAGTCTGGAGTCTTGAATCAAGCAATACGAAAACCCAGCCAGGAACATACCTAAGGAGATCAATCATTTCTTCGTTATAATTCAAAATAGAATGACTTTAAAACGATATATTTGTTTGGTCGCTAGATTCAACTATCATTCAATGACTTTTCGCAAAACTTGCATTTATTTCCATGGTATTGAATCTGGTTTTCTTTCATTACTACGGTCAAACATCTTCGCAATTTGAAAATGACATAAACTTGGCTCTTGTGTTTAGTTATTTGCGTATAAGTGGCGGATAACAGTAATTGTCAATATATATGTATATATATATATATATATATATATATATATATATATATATATATATATATATATATATATATGTATATATATATATATATATATATATATATATATATATACATACACACACACACACACACAAACATTACCAATAGTGTGGATAATATGGCATTTAAAGTGTTGGTATAAAGCAATTTGATATACAAATACCATTGGTATATCAAGTTGTGATCCGCCCGTAGCGCAATAAATGTATACATATCGTGGTATATGGACGAAAAGAATGCCACTTAGAACCTTCAGCTGCTAACGGGTCTTTTTAATGACCAAGATAAAGTACTTGTTTTGTACCCCATAGATCCAACGATTTATTTCCACAATGGGCGTGGGTTTGGAACTTCTTTTGCTGATTGTGATCTTGGTAAGTTCAGCATAAATTAAACTATACTTGAATAACAAAATGAAAAGAACTGGATTTTGAGATAAGTATAAATCTCCCGATCTTTTCAGTGAACAAGTTCATATATTCGTTCTGCACATCCGATATCCAAGGATGGATATCCTTAACGGTCTTGCGTTTGGAGTTTCGTTTTGATGATCACTGATTTAAATCTTGTTAATTTGATTTTGTGACCAAAAGACAACTTGAAATGACTTATAAATTAAACTGTACATGAATATGAAAGGAAAAGAACGGGGGATTGTTTTTAGATAAATATAAGTCTCCTGATCTTTCTCTGACTTGATGTATTAACCTTTTAGTATGTAACACATTGGTTTATAGCCTCCAGTTTAGTATTATACCAATTTATTTTTGTTATTGTTTATTGGCAGTAAAAACTTGTATCGATTAACTGTTATCTTGCAATTTATGCACTAACGCGTGGTATTTAACAGGACGTACTGGTATCATACTCGGAAACTGAGCATCAGAAAACACAACCATGGTGAGTAAGCTTCTTCTGAGAAACTATTATTACTGCTACTACCACTGTAACTTCTTCTACTACTACTACTACTACTACTACTACTACTACTACTACTACTACTACTACTACTACTACTACTACTACCCATGGGGGTCCCTAATGGCCGAGTGGTCTAAAGCGCTGTTCGTTACGGATCACTGCCATCTCAACTCGGTCTGCGTGGGTACGAGTCTAGGATTCGGCGAATGTGGATATGTGAGGAAGCTTTCAAGTAGCTTCTCGTGGATTAATAGTTCTTTCCGGTTATTTTACGGTTTCTTCCTTCACCGTTAATACTGGCCGCCATGTATAGCCTATCGTGTGCTGAAAAATGGCGTTAAACCCAACAACAACAACAATAACAACATCAACAACAACAACTACCCATGATAATGATGATGATGATGACATGTTTATGAAGTGGTAATACTAGTAATAGTAATTACAGCAAATAGTACTAGTAATAGTAATTACAGGAAATTTTTTATTAGTAGCAATAGTAGTATTAGTAGCAATAGTAATAGTAGTATTAGTAGCAATAGTAATAGTAGTATTAGTAGCAATAGTAATAGTAGTATTAGTAGTAATAGTAATAGTAGTATTAGTAGCAATAGTAATAGTAGTATTAGTAGTAATAGTAATAGTAGTATTAGTAGTAATAGTAATAGTAGTATTAGTAGCAATAGTAATAGTAGTATTAGTAGTAATAGTAATAGTAGTATTAGTAGTAATAGTAATAGTAGTATTAGTAGCAATAGTAATAGTAGTATTAGTAGCAATAGTAATAGTAGTATTAGTAGCAATAGTAATAGTAGTATTAGTAGCAATAGTAATAGTAGTATTAGTAGCAATAGTAATAGTAGTATTAGTAGCAATAGTAATAGCAGTATTAGTAGTAATAGTAATAGTAGTATTAGTAGCAATAGCAGATCATATTATTGTTGAAGCTACTGTATCGATGTAAATGACACAAGTTTAAATCAAAGTTTTAAATATTGTTCCGGTGTAGTTCAGGCAATACTGATGTTTCAAGCACAGATTGTGAATATGATTCTGAGATAATTGTAGCAATTAACGTTTATACATGCAATCCCCACAAACACCACTGCATTATAATCCGCCATCTCTCTCGTTTTATTATTTGTACCTGGAATTGTATCCATCATTTGTACATGAATTCCACTCACATTTACATACTAACTAGTTTGATTTGCGAACTTTTTCAGAAGGTTAGACAACAAGTCTTGTTTCCATCGACAAAACTAATTCCACGAGCTCTAACGTCATGACATGAAAATATCTGCAATAATAAGAACTACTCAAAATAAGATATTGTGTTTGGAACAACAGCTCCTAACACCAAATCTTCTCATTGCATTTTTAAACAAGGTCGAAAATGTGCTTAGCATACCGTATCCTTATTATTTTGTTTCTGTATATCTTGTTGAGCATGCCATTCTAAAAGGATTTTATGTGCCCCAATACCATTCTAAAACAGTATATTTGTAGTCCTATAGCCGTTCTAAAACAGTATATTGATGGTCCTATTGTCGTTCTAAAACAGTATATGTCTTGTCCTATTGTCGTTCTAAACAGTATATTTATGGTCCTATTGCCGTTCTAAAACAGTAAATTTGTTGTCCTATTGCCGTTCTAAAACAGTATATTTGAAGTCCTATTGCCGTTCTAAAACAGTATATTTGTAGTCCTATTGCCGTTTTAAAATTGTATATTTGTAGTCCTATTGCCGTTCTAAAACAGTATATTTGTAGTCCTATTGTCGTTCTAAAACAGTATATTTATGGTCCTATTGCCGTTCTAAAACAGTATATTTGTAGTCCTTTTGCCGTTCTAAAACAGTTTATTTGTAGTCCTATTGCCGTTCTAAAACAGTATATTTGTAGTCCTATTGCCGTTCTAAAACTGTATATTTGTAGTCCTATTGCCGTTCTAAAACAGTATATTTGTAGTCCTATTGTCGTTCTAAAACAGTATATTTATGGTCCTATTGCCGTTCTAAAACAGTATATTTGTAGTCCTATTGCCGTTCTACAACAGTATATTTGTAGTCCTCTTGCCATTATAAAACAGGGTTTTGTAATCCTCTTGCCGTTACAAAACCGGACTTTCTGTACCTCTAATGCAGTTAAGACACAATCTAGGAAACTAATTTGAGAACTTAACAATGAAAGACACCCCGTTAATATATTTTTTATTTCAGACCATAGTTAGATGTTTTCTCCTTTTGTGCCTATATCTAGTAGACTGTTTCTCCGCAATGTCCGCAGCCTTACCACTCAAATGTATTTACGATGGTCGCTATTTCCAACCTGGTGAAGAAATTTCAAGGGAAAAATTAGGGTCATGGTGTTTCGGTTCCTATTGCAACGAAGACGGAGATGTAATTTCCTGGGATGACTGGAACTGTAATATTGAGACACCGACAATCAATCTGCCCACTACACAGCAACCAGGTTGTTTCACCGGCGACCGATGGATTCAGCCAGGGGAGGTCACTTTCGAAGGCAGAAATGGGTCCTGGTGCCTCTGTAATGCAGATGGAAGTCTGACTTCCTGGGATGACTGGGATTGCTCTTAAACTAATTACAGCAAACAAACTCTCTCAGAAGTGTCATTTCCCATATGAAATGAATCCTTATGTTTAGAGAGAAGTTGCTGTTCGGTATGTAACCTACGATTGTCCACATAAAGAACAAGTGAATTCAATGTTTGTTTTTACTTTGTTATTAATAAGCAGTTGGATTAACATATACGCATCAGCATCATCATCACAGTCATTATCATTATCGTCGTTTTTGTCATCATTACCATCATTCTCTCTCTCTCTCTCTCTCTCTCTCTCTCTCTCTCTCTCTCTCTCTCACACACACACACACACACACACACACTTTGGTGGACATATAAAATTAATAGCATATGTTTTTGATACGCACCTTACACTACACTGTTCTGATGAATATATGACATGAACGACAATTGTGAATAACACTGACGTTACCTTGAGCATTAATGGAGGGCATACTACTTGAATAGCAATTATTAACGCCAAAATTTGTCAGTATGGAAACTGTCTACATTTTATTTTTCTCTCGTCTCTTCTTACTATCTTATAGTCAAAGTTTGTTTTCTCATGGCACAAGTGATATAAGATTAAGAAAAAAGTCTGAACCGACGATTTGCAGTGTCTTCTTAAGGCACGAGGCACTAAACAGTTGCCCATGGCCTCACGCTTCTAGGGGCATCATGCTGCCCATATTGTTAATGAATAGTAGGGCCGGTAGGGGGCCCCAGTGCATGTGTTGTTAAGACGGCACTGACGCTTTCTCTCTATTTCATTGCAATCCTACAAACCGCTTCTGTTGCACTCTTGCAAAGAATGAAACTAAATTGTACGACCATTGTGCGCATCTATAAACCAAACAAAACCATATCGGTAATGGAGAACAATTTACCTCGTTTAATGAAGACTGGTAAAAGAACAAGAGAAGAGTCTGCAGTGATTGCTCACCTGATATTTGTCTAGTAACCAAATAAATGATAGGTGCGACAAGGCATCTGTGTCAATAGGATGCTTTTTTTAAAATTTCTCTGAATGATGTTGATTGCATATATTACAATAACTGCTTCGTATTCTTCACTCCTTTCTATTGATTTATTTTTTCACCAACGTTTGACAGCATTTCAGCATCATTAGTCCAATGATAAAATGACTTTTTACAAGCTCTCTCTCTCTCTCTCTCTCTCTCTCTCTCTCTCTCTCTCTCTCTCTCTCTCTCTCTCTCTCTCTCTCTCTCTCTCTCTCTCTCTCTCATTTAATTAAATTTGAAAGATCTTTAGTTTTCCGCAAATTTCCAAAATCTGTTGAGTAGATTCAAGAAAGGAGATAAATGTTTTTCATGTTTTGTATCAACAACCACATTTGAAGATAAACGGTATCAATTGCACAAACCTGAAATCTTTCCATTATAGATGATTATTTTAATTTTATAAAATTGTGTTGAGTTAGTTTTGAGAAGCTATATTGTTGTTTTCTTTAACTTTTGTTGGTTTAGGGTTCTTTTGTTTTTTGCAATGTTGGGTATTTCTGATGGACAAACAGCATAATTTTTAATAAGTGTGAAAGCCATCAATGCCTGGATGCATTGTTTCCATAGTTTATAGCAGTTTGTGTCGTGAAGTCTTTTAATTGTACTTTTTCTACAACAACACTATTTTTTGTGGGTTGTCATCAAGTTTTGCAGGTCTGAATCGCCCTTGAGGCCATATGCTTTCTTTACAATTCGTTGAGCAGTTATACAGAATAGTTAATTCAAATATTGTCTCTCTTGTCAGTGACGGTGGTCACGTTTAGAAAGAGATCTACATCATTTCTAAAACTTTTAAAGACTTTCATGCAAGAATGCTTTCCATTAAACTTAATCAAATTCTGTTCATAATTATTTGAATAAGAAGTCATTTAAACTGTTCTATTTTTGATAATGGCAGCCGGATTTGATGGTTGATTGATGTTTTTTGAAAATTTTGGAACGTTCTTTATGTAATGATTAATTACATCAAATATGTACTTATTCCACTCAACGGATTTGCAAAAGCTTTTTGGAAGTTTGTCTATATTTAGTAATATAGTTCATATTTGATGCAGGGTCTACAATCGAAAGTTCTTCCGGTTATAATGCTTTCTGTCAAATTTGATAGAATTCTGCTGAGCGATTCTTTTGGAGCAGTAGTTCAAATATTTTTCTTTTCTTAGAGAAGGTAGCCATTCTTGCCAGAATGCTTCCTGCTAAGTTTGGCCAAAATCGGTCCAGTGGTTTAAGAGAAGCCGTTGAAAATAGCATTTTATTAACGGATGCCGTACGAAGATATAGTCCAATAAATCAACCCCCAACCTCCCAAATCTATGTTGATACTGATGGACGATAAATGGGTATGATATCACCTGATCATTAAAGTTTACAATGTTGCTGCATGCTAATCATTCCGGAACAATCCTGCGTACGCTTTAGACACATACCGGTAACTGGTAACAGTCATGTCTAGTGTGAAATTTAAAATCACCAAATATAGAATTCGCTCCGGAAATTTCTGTACATGTCACCAAGAGAACCATTCAGCAGACAGTAGCTCCACAGCAACGAGAAATTCTTGTGTGTGTATAAAATGTACACCGATGTGTGCAGACAAAAGTCTGCATATATTGATGTAACTCACTCTGTGTCTTACCTTGTAGACATTCATAAAATGATGGGTTGGGTTTCGTGACCAGTCAAATGTGTAGTGATATTTGAACACTGTGGGAACAATACTTCCTGCTAACAGTTTACACTCGATGTAAACTTTGTCTCAACAAGCTATCATTTCAAACGGCACTAGCTGCATTTGCCCAGAGGTACTGCATATATCGAGTGAGTCAAAAGTGACGATGTGTTAAACAATGACATTATGAAAACAAAATAATAATTTGCAGACCATTTTGATCATGGTCAATACCAGACCTTCCTTACTCAAATGTGGATGCATTTTGTAAATATAAATCCCATCTTAAAAGGAAATATATTTCCCATGAGTTTTTTTGTGTGAATGTATC
Source organism: Potamilus streckersoni (assembly GCA_016746295.1). NCBI lineage: Eukaryota > Metazoa > Mollusca > Bivalvia > Unionida > Unionidae > Potamilus > Potamilus streckersoni. The sequence goes on along the minus strand of JAEAOA010001147.1, from coordinate 123,222 downwards.
CTTAAGATTGATATCTAAAGCACCATTTCTAATGGATGACTTTCCATAGATGTGTGAATTTATTTTAGACCTGTTTTGATCTGTGCTGCAGAAAGCCCATGATATCTGTTGTCAAAGCCAGATTAAACAAGGGGTGAAAATGAATAATTGTTGGGGGGAGGGGCGGTGGGTGTAGGCGATCTTGAACACCATAATATTGTATTCATTTACTATTTTTGGATGGAAAGATTGAGAGTATAAGCTATCTAAAATTTAGTCAGTGCCTCCTACCATCTAAATCCTTCCTTGTCTATTTTGTGCTATCTCTTTCCGTGTGGTGACTTGAAAGTCAAAATAACATAATTCAGTCATAAGCTCTTCTGTTAATGAGATGTCCGAGGGTTTGACCAGTTAAACAAAACGTCTTAACCAATGTTACAGAACATACACATACACCTACCCACACACACACTTCCAATGAGTTGGGTCTGTGTCAGGAGGAAGATAATTGTAATCGCACAAAATAAAAATAATTTCACATGAAATTGAAATAGAATGTTTAGTGTATGACCTGGTCGAATTTAAAAAAAATTTCTAATAGTATTACAATTGGTGTACGGATATATGTATCTAGTGTATTTGACACGCACATACACTAATATACAGAAGGATACCAATAACGTTATTGGACACTTTTACCCAGGTGTACGGAGAGATACCTATATCGTGTTGGAAACACATGTCTGACTCACGCATATCATATAATAAAGAAGTATTTTTTATGCGAACTCATTGAACTCAGTTAACTTTAAAATGATTTCCCACCACAGAAAAATATCTCGAACAAGGTGTGTGTGTGTGTGCGTGTGTGTGTGTGTGTGTCCCGACTTACCTGGCGACTATAAAACCCTTATGTAAATGTTGACTGGTGAGTCAGTCTTGGTACCTGCTTAATGTATAAGTCGTTATAAAATTGCTTTCTTGGTCGACATTTTCATGTTTTCTAACTTGTTTTGGTGCGAATGCTTTTCAACATATTTTTTTAGTATCGAACCATTATAAATTTCACATTTATCCCATTAAGAATCGAAATATTATTGGCATGAAATTAAACATCGTGTGGCAAGATTTGATAGAACTATAATACTGTTTATTGGAATGGCTATTGAAGAACGCGTGGAGATGCACTATGCACATTCTTGGAAAAACATGTGAAATGCTCACTCGGAACATTCTCTGCCTTTTCTCTGAGATGCTAACCTAGAGACTTCCCTTTCTTAGGGTAGAGTCCTTTCAAAAGCAAGGATTTTATTACTGAAAATATCGTCCAAAATCAGGACATATGTTTTATGGAATATTTTTTATCGATATAGCGCGTGTCTTTGGAACGAAATCATAAAAAGTAACAATTAATGTCTTTTGATAATGTCACGTTTGCTAATTCCTGTATAAGTTATAATCTACATGTCTTGGGAATATTACCCCAGCCATATGTTTGATGTCTAAAGATTGCCGCTAGGTTAGTGTTGAACTCTTGTTACGCAAGGTTACCATGACCAGCGAAAGACCTGAAACGTTAACAGACTGCGAGAGGGGCATTGTTTACTAAGTTTGATCGCATCCGTTCACTGTGATATCCAATCGAAATTGAAGTATAGGATGTGATTACAAATCAGACACCAATGATACTCTCTGAACTCGTTAAAGAAAATTTTGTATCCGCCTGGAAGAATTGCGGATCAATAGGGCGTACTCCGAGGAAGAAGCCACTCGTAATTTGACGGCAAAACTTAGTGGTAGATTCTAAGGAAAGACAAAACTTTGAAAGGTTTATGAAGTTATTTACTCGATATTTGATGACTATTACGGCATCATAACTGTAATAGTTTGTAGAATGTATTCTTAATTACTATCATTATTAAGAATATAGAATTAGGATGTAGTTTCATTTACATGCGTATTTGAGAAATGTCTTGAGCCTTATGTTGAGAATTTTTAGATGCGAAGCAGAATTATGTAGACTATTAGCTTGTGGTCAGAATTAATTTTGTAATTCGCTATAAGGTTACTTCGTAGTAAACCAGTGCATTTAATAATGTGCTATATTAGAATTTACACCTGCTTGAATTGTTAATTTGGAAACTTGGTTGATGTATGTGAGATTGGTTACTATGGACGCATGCATATACCAAAGCATGGATAGTTGAATATTTGTGTTCTTTATATGAGTTGTAAGATAAAGAAATGCGTCTGATTATTGTGATATTGTTTTGTTTAACGTGATTAGGAATATGAACTGATGTGACGGAATTTATTGATGCATGTATATGAAGTAAGTGATATCGTGCTGTAGCATGACGTTCATTTTACCATACAAGAACGTATGGGTATCTCGAAGTGAAAGAATGCGTGACCAAAGAAATTTAATAGCCGTTATCTGATAATAGGCTCTGTTTAGTGTGAGATAAGAGGGCTAATGAAAAAGATAGTACCATCTTTGTGTTTTCACGTGAAGCTTTTTAGGGGACAGAGAAATTCGGGTTCTATCTTCAACAGTTGGAGTCAGAACTGAGACTGTAGCCGAGACAGTCGAAGTCGACAGAAGAGTAGTCATGGGAGAGAAGGTGGAAGAGGAGGAGATCGAGTCTGGAGAAAGTCGAGGAGTAGGAGAAGGAATTTGGAGAAAGGTCGTGGAGGAAGTGAAGAAGGAATTGGGAGAAATAAGCGAGAAAGAAAGGATACCACAGATGAGTAGAAATACAAGGATAGGTGGAAATCAATCTCACACTGCTAATAAATTGATGCAATAAGCTTTTTAAAAGGTAGAGCTGAAGGAGTGTAATTGGAAATTTGAGTCATTTGATTGCTCAATTGTTATTAAATTGTTATTCATTGAATTTCAACCTGCTTACTGGGCGCTCATGGCTTTACATCCATCTTTCACTAAATTTGACTTCCAACAAAATATAGCATGGATGGGACTTCTATAATAGATGAAATAAAATATTGAGAGCACCCCACCCCAACCATATACCTCGTCACAGAGAAACATGATTAATAAAAATCATCATGTTGTCTGATATGCTATACAAGTACATCAGATGATCTCAAACTGTCGACAATCGGTGCAAAATTTGCACTTTCTTGCCAGCGAATGAATTGTGTGCCTTGGGGGTTGGCTGTAAATATTGACACTTTATAATGTATGCAACAGCTTGCAGATTAACTCACTTTTACCGTGTATCCTGTAAAATGACAACCGGCATTATTCATTAGATAAATAATTCTGCATGAATCATTATTTCAACATGCAAGGATTAAAAAATACAAAATGAATTATGAAATCGGAATTTCCACCACAGTCCCTGGCTAATCTTAATGCAAATCGAAATCAGAAGGATGTGCTGACGTACAAAGGCAACCTGCATGTCACAATACTATTACTGGTTGGGCATTAAAACTTTGAGAAAAAAAACAAACATTTTAACCCATCCTGTGCATAAACTTGCAAAATTTAGAAATATAATAAAATAAATTGTACACTTGTTCAGCCATATTAACAAACGTAAATCGTCTTCAAAATATGCATATTGCAGCATCGGAGATTGGGTTAAAACCTTTAATTGTTAAAGTTATGACGTTTTATCTGATTAATTGTTATGGAAAAATAAAATTACAATAATTGAATATGATTATAAATGAAAACCCATAAAGAAGAAAAAATAAAAGAGTAAATAAAATGATAACTAGAATAGAAATAAACTGCGAAAACTAGAACATATTTCAAGATTCGGCTACCATTTGAGTCCTTTTTTTTGTAATACTGGGAAAAAAATAGCTGATGAAAATTTACTACATTTGGTTAATAAAATATTCCAAAGTTCTTATCTATGACGTTAACGGAATTAATATTCATATTTAAATAGTTTTACGATCATATCAAGTAACGCTGTGAAAGAATGTTTATGTTCCTTGATGCATTCTCAGTTTTCTTCTCAAATACATATTGCTTACACTTTCAAAGATGGCAAACGTGTATATTATTAAAATAAGCGTAAACATACATTATACACAATAATATTATTTCTATAACTCGTACCCTGATCAAACCTTCCGAATGGATTGTACTTAGGAAAAAGATGAAACCATTACATTTAAGGTTCAGGCGGTCAGATGACGATGTTACTTAGAGAGAAGGAAATTGTTTCTGCACAGAAATTTCATTATGCGAGTATGTACCTTTGCCAAAGTTACTTTTGACTTACGTTGGGCAAGAAAAGTATATTCATTTTTAATCAAAAGGTCAAAGGTTAAGATCAAAGGTCAAATGTCAAGTTCAAAAGTCAAATGATAGGATCAAAGGTAAAATTTTAAGATCACTTAGACTGAAAGAAGAGACAAGTTCTATATTGCATTTAAATTTAAGTTCTAGATCACGTACCATGACACACGTTTGTTTACTCCTAGTACGCAAAGGCCAAATATGAAGGTTTCAATGTAAAGTTACTTTGTAAACTTCCGTGTCTGAAAATCCCAATGATCTATGCTATTAAGTATTTTGGAAACGTTTGCCATAAAGTGTATTTAAATGTATGACTTTCACAAAAGTTTTCACAGGTAAAACCTGCTCCTTATTTGTATGCGGAAGTGGCTTCCTGCGAGAATACAGAATTCACTATTGAGAATATGATGGTGGCAATTTCCTATATATTATTAAATGAACAGTGATCCAGTGGATATGTAAGAAATTACAACCGATTAATGCTACATCTGCTATCAATAGGCTCATAAATAGAGGAAACGCCCCCCCTTCACTTTTTGGAAAGACTTATGAAATACTGTGGATTCAAACAGTGACACCCCAAAACACTGACAACCAATTTGGTGTATTTTTAATCTTTATATAATATACTGTTTATATAAAATACTCCACAATCAGGAGGAAAAAAATGCGTCAGATCGCTTGTTATAGTAAAAATAACCGTTGATGATCACTTTAAGAAATCGTTCTTTAATCCTTTGAAACTTTGCTTAGGGATCACTCTTTTGAAATGGTACACAGGGATTGATTATTCCCGATTTAAAAATTGCCAATTATCTCCTGACTTCATGTCTACTTGATAGTTGATACTCAATTTTCTGCATTAAAAATTAATAATTCAATTAATATATGTGTTTGTGGTCGACTTTTTATTACCTCCTGAAAAGGGACGGTATATTTTGCAATATTATTCCTTTTTATCTCTGTCGCTCTCGCTCGCTTATACTCCTCCCCGTTGGTTGTTTAATTGATATGTCTAAACTCCTGTTGAATGTTTACAAGGATGCGCCATGACTGAGTCGTTTTTGTACTGTTTTGATTATAATTTCTAAATGTAGTGTGCACAAAGAGCCTAATATTTTCTCGAAATAACAATGCAATCAGCATACTGTTACGTTAGTAGCCGATGAGCTCGTTCTGGTCAAAGGTTGCGAGTGAGTAGGCTATGCTAATTTTACACCACAGATTAGTGACTACTTCCTTGGGCGTAACAGACAATAAAAATATCTTCTTTTAAAGTGGCATATCACAAGATCCGCACTAAATATGTGGATTGTATTCTTAATGCTCTAGAATAGTCAGTGTTAAGTTTAATCCTTAACTTTGCATTTTCTGGACGTAAATGCTAAATGTAGAAACATAATCCTAGTCATATTTATAGGATTTGTAAAAGGTTGTCCTCGTATAATCGGAATTGATTTTCATTATATTCACATTTTTCTATTGAAGCTACAATATGAACAAGTATCCGCTTTTAACAGAGACGTTTCTTCCTGATGTGAGGTTAAAAAATAGGCATGCACATAAGGACGTAACACATGATATTAATAGTACGCGTCTTTGAAGTACTTGGTCGAATGACCGCACTCGTCCTTAATGGAAATTGTCGATACGTGTTTGGGATTAACGTATTTCTGTTTACACTACCATTATAATATTAGGCCGGGGCGAAGAAACTATACTACTGAGCTTCTCAATGTTGGAAAGCACCGTGGAAATCCAGATTACAAACAGCTGGGCATGAGGGAAAACTGTCACATTTATTTTAAATCTTCATGGACTAAATATCATGAAATAGGCGTATACGTTAATCAGTAAGGGAAATTCCACCTTTTGGAGAACGACATCATATTCAAGTATACTGAAAACGCCTTTCGCTCTCACGGGAAAATGCGAGACAAGAGAGAGAGAGAGAGAGAGAGAGAGAGAGAGAGAGAGAGAGAGAGAGAGAGAGAGAGAGAGAGAGAGAGAGAGAGAGAGAGAGAGAGAGAGAGAGAGACGATTTGTATGATTGAAAACCAGACATACATGTGGAACTGGAAACGGTTATTGTCTATGGCCAGATTTGACTATGCAATTCCTAACCTTTGAAGGCATTTGCTTTCAAATTAACTAAATAACCCATTAATATGCATACATTATAAAGCTCGTTAGTGATTGCAGAGAACTGATTCAGTGAAAACACTGGCACAGCAAAACCCACTCTTCCTTGATTAGCACCTTTGAGTTCACATCATGAACATTCACAAACCAGCAATTTTCATTCCCATGATGAACTGAATTCATTCGGATAGATGCTATATTAAGCGCGGTGACAAGTGCATCCCAAATATTTTGCAATAATTTAGAGTATACCGGATCAGTTAGGAGACTTGTATACAACAGAGATAGGAGAATATCAACAGCCTCGTACGCGCATTTAAGACCAAGACGTAATCTAAGACTCAGAACAAATTTGTTTTTGTACCATTGTCAACCCCTTGTGCATTCAGCGTGAAATCATGCATTCTTGACACCATTCTAAATAACAACTGAGAAACATCTCTCTCTCTCTCTCTCTCTCTCTCTCTCTCTCTCTCTCTCTCTCTCTCTCTCTCTCTCTAATATATATATATATATATATATATATATATATATATATATATATATATATATATATATATATATATATATATATATATATATATATATATATATATATATATATATATATATATATATACCTCCGCAACATGAAAATCTCCTTCCATACCGATATGAACGGTACAGAACTGTATGATGGATCCTCGTCAGACTCCTTCCCCATTAACAACGCCGTGAAGTAGAGCTGCGTGTTAGCATCAACCCTTTTCAAATCTTCTTCTCCCTGCTCTTGTCCTACGCCTTCGACACACTGATGGAGTATATCTGCACACCAGGTCTGACGGAAGGCTGTTCGATCTGGCACGACTGTGCTCAAAGACCAAAGCGAGGTCAGTGTTCAATAGGGATGATCCTTGCTGACGACGCAGCTCTTGTGACCAACACCAAGGATAACCTCCAGAGATTGGGAAACCGTTTGGCTGATGCCTGCAAGCTGTTCGGGTACACCATCAGCCAGAAAAAAAACTTCAGCGTACAAGATGTCACCACTGCCCCATCCATCAAAATCGACGGTGTCACCCTGGAAGTATTCAACAACGTCACTTTCCGGGGATAAATATCAGCTACACTCTTTCGCTTGATGTGGAGATGGATAGAAAGCTTGAAAAGGCAAACACCATCATGGCTCAATTAACAAAGAGGGTGTTGGGAAACAGCGCGCTAACAGTGCACACCAAGATTCAAGTCTACCAGGCCTGTGTTCTCAGCACCATCCTATATATGGAAGTGAGACTTGGAGCAACTACATGAGGAAAGAGCATCGACTCAACTATTTCCATATACGGTGCCTGAAACTCACCCTCAAAATCAGCTGGCATTACCACGTCCCACACAGAGAGATCCTTCGGTGTGCACGTATCTGCAGCATGTACTTCTACTGCGTAAACTTCGTCTTCGATGGCTGCGACACGTCCAACGCATGGAGGATGGGAGGCTGCTAAAGGACATCCTATATGGACAGCTGACCACTGGCACCAGAAAAGTCGGCCGCCCCTCACTCCGCTTCAAGGATGTGTGCAAAACGGTCATGAAGGCATGCGACATTTAACCTGACAGCTGGGAAATGCAGACGAGAACCGAGGCACATAGAGACTGACATCTTGCAAAGGTATAACAGTCGCTGATATGAGGAGAGGCCAGCTGTCCGCAGAGAAGCGCGAGAGAAAGAAAAGTGAGGCATCCACCCAGGTGTCAGTACTTCATCACCAACTGCAATAGGGACTGTCACTCTCGCATCGGCCTGCACAACCACAACAGACGATGCCAAAACCTCAGTGACAGAGAGGACACTCCAAGGGTGCAACTCGCATAGTCTCCTAAGACTGAGCTGACGACGATGATAGTATGTACGCTGTATCAATGATTTACCATGCGATGTATAAATTTTTCATTTTAAAGGAAACTCAGCTAGCTTCGTTTCGTTTGAATGAAAAATGTATACATCTCATGGTAAATGATTAATACAGCGTACATATATTTATTTATATCACATACAAATATTTGCCCTTTGAACGGATGTAAGATTCATTACATGCAAATGAGCTTTGACCGAGTGAATGAACTCCTCACATCTCCGAGTGTGTCCACTACAAAATTTAGTTCTATGACTCTTGTGTCTATAAGCTATGAGTTGATTATTTTCTTTTCTAGTTTCTATTTTTCTTCACATTGAATAAATGAACATAATACATACATATGCTATCAACATGAAATATGGTTTTAAAGACAAAAGTAGAGCACTACAGAACAGAAACACATGGTTGGCTATGCCATTCACATGAACGTTGCCATTCACGTACCGGCGCACGGAAATTAATGTGGAATATAAACTAAGCGAAATCACGAACCAAATAGACGTTATTAAAATCTTTTCATATATTTACAGTTGATCTTAATCACTATATCACTATTCTGCTCTAGTAACAGTATCACCGACAATAATATCTCTCTCTCTCTCTCTCTCTCTCTCTCTCTCTCTCTCTCTCTCTCTCTCTCTCTCTCTCTCTCTCTCTCTCTCTCTCTCTCTCTCTCTCTCTCTCTCTCTCTCTGACTTTACAACTCTGTGTTTCTCTGTCTATCTATCGCTTTATCACACACACACATACATTCTTTGGTCGTTTTTGCCTTTTACCAAAATTCATAAGTCCAAATATATCGCCGGATGACAAAAACGAAAATCCTCTACGTTCGTTATTAGAGAGAGAGAGAGAGAGAGAGAGAGAGAGAGAGAGAGAGAGAGAGAGAGAGAGAGAGAGAGAGAGAGAGAGAGAGAGAGAGAGAGAGAGAGAGAGAGAGAGAGAGTTTGTGCCGCATGAATGAATTTCCAAAGTTTGTCAAATCCTATCTCTCCATAATATCTTGCAAACTTGCATATTTTTCCTGCGATAAATTAGGATAATTTAGAGAAAATTACCCCACCACGTCTGACCTTGCGTTAGTGCTGACTTTTAGCAGGAACGTCATATTATAGTGATTTGTTCTTGTTGACAGTTTATGCTAAGCAAAATAATGAAACAATTGGTTGATAAATTATACGACTGATACCAATTGTGAGAAAGTTACCTTCTATTGAGACAAAATTGCAACTCTTAGTCGCAAATGAAAATGGTGTTACAAAAGGGATAAAATAGTGTTACAAAAGAGAGAGTACAAATGTATTATATTTTGTTTACACAAGTGTTACGATCTGTACTCGCTTATAAGGCGAGTGAAAGTTAAAACAACCAAGAGCCTTATCTGTCGTAGTATAATGCGCTTGCAGATCAGGGTCTATGTTTTTCGTTCTAATGATTACTTATAAGAAACTGCACCGACGCAGATATGTTGACCAGTTATACGACAGCAGATCTGGGTCTGTGCATTTTGCAGTTGAACTCGACCAATAAGCTAGTGAACGTAGATGTGATCATGAAGGTACGACATGGGTGATGTACAGTGATTTAATCAATAAAACCTATGGAAATTGTCTGGGTTATAGACATTTTATTTCAGGCACTTTAAATGACCCCGATCCTGGTTTTATTCTGTCAATATAGCTGCAGTACGGTTGTCGGTAGACGTGAATAAATGTTGCAAAAAAGGTTTGCTTTTCCGATGCCAATAAAACATCATTGACCTGGTGACGAGTCCAACACGTCGTTATACAAATGTTACGTTATATATTTATTCCAACATTGGAAAAGGGGATCAAATGTTGTTCGTACACAGTTACTGTCGGGTTTGTATATAGTTTGTGTCAGTTTTTCTAATACCATTATTTTCATTATTTTACAATGATTATTATTCAGAAATGTTAATGATAGACCAAATACTTTTTGCATTTTTTTTAAAATGATAAACGGAGGAATTTGTTATTGTAAGAAGCAGTAGAAAAGGTAATAAAAAATCGAAATTCGAAAATTGGACAGAAATATTGCATACTAATTGCAATGCCGAGTCCATGCCAAGGACATGGTCATGAGAACCATAATGACTAGCTTCAACCACATAATCTGGACGACTTGTTTGAACGTGACAATATCAACCGTGGTTTGGTAATCCGTTCGAAATCACCTCTAGGTATTACTGATCCACTCTGTACAAGAAATACAAAACTCACATTTCCCCAAGTCCGTTATATCGTCTACATCCATAATTCTCAAAGTAAATATTTTCTTTACAAGTAAAGAGATTTCTTCTAAATGCAAATAAAACACTAAGAACATTTTTGTGTTTTTGTTGATAGTTAACACACATAATGAACTCTAATGCCCACACAAACACAATTATTGTTATGTGAGTCTCGAATCTGTCTAAAAACATATTGCATTACCAATCAAGTTATCTTAAATGGGGGGAAAATGAATTTTCACTTATAGCATTAGGGTGGATTGTGGACTGTAGATATCTTCAGAATCGTCCTATCCCTCAAATTCCCAGTCGAATCATTAGCACGAGCATCTTTTATTCTACCATGATGTAATCCCACCTTCAAGATGGCGGCCGTCTTTCTGAGCAAATTTTGTCTTTATCGATTTCTGTTAAACTGTCTACAAAAACTTCTGTAGTGAATTTTTTTTTAGAGTAGATTAGGGTAGATAATTATTCAAATAGTAATGTTGAGGTAATAAAATAGAAAACGTCAACATTTTTCTAATTACTAGATCTCGTTCACATTATAGATAGCCCATTAATTTATCTGTACAAGGTGATGTTAGTCTATTATTATATCTTTAAGTATATTGCATCGTTCCGTCAAAACATGGCTGTTCTAATGGATAGACGGTTTGTGCTATGGACGCTTGGTGTTTTGACAACCAGCAACACAGTTTTCTCAACAAATTAATTGCAGGTTGTGTTACTTCATATAAGCCTTCATGCACACTTACTAATGGTGTGGTAGATGGTGTCATTGCTGCATGTGGAGGAACCTGATACACAGCAACTGACCAGTACTTGTAAGTTCTACAATAAACTTTTTATTACTTGTGGTCATCCATTCACACTTAACCATATCTTGATTATCATTAAGTTTAAATTGTCTACCACCACTGTGTCAATCGCTTTGATCCATTCTTTTTGGATTTCAGCAATAAGCATTTTATGTTTAAAAGTTTTCTTCATCAGTTTTTTTTTGTTGTACACATTTGCATTGTGATAGATACATCGTGTAGTTTTTTCCAGTCACTTATAAATTTGTTATTTACAGGAGCCTGAAGATGAATCCCAGAATATGATGAAGTGTAACACATGATAATAAACAAAGAATAAAACAAATTGTGGATGCACCAAAATAATTCTGTGAATGGGGAGATGTTAGTACACATTATAAATTCTATAAATTTAATATCGTATAGAAATGAACACATTGTATCCATTAGTTGATATCGTATATAAAATAACATACATTATATCCATTACATTTAGTGTCGTATATACAAGAAAAATCACACAAAAATTAATATGATCATTGACATATTAGGCACCCGTACCATCATAAGTAAAGTGACCATGATTAGCTCCGTGTGGGATTTCTCCACAATTACTGATAACACTTCTGTAATTTAGAGGGAAAAATCTTGCACTCTAGTTTCGGAGAATATAGGCGTATCTGCAAACATTTAGAACACGCGTGCTATCAGTAGTTAGAGCTTCACTGTAATCAATCCCGCTGGGTACTCAATGATATATCGCAGGCTGATAGCGGCATCCCCTCCTCCTCCCTCCCATGAATGAGACAAATGACGGAGGCAGAAACTGCAGTGGCTAAGTGGTCTACTGGTTGAATCGCGACTGGAATGGTTCTGGTTTGAATGTAAACAATTGTTCAGGCAGGGCATGCCTTAGGCCAATTGGACAGATTTGGTCCAATTGGGTCTTTTGCTCACAGAAGCCCCGTGCATTAGTAATTTTTTTTAAAAAAATATCTATTAGTAAGAAAATAATAATGAAAAGACGCATGAAACTTTTAAGTTTAATATCATATAAAAATTTGTTTAAAAGTTTATTTCCAAATGCTGTACTTACAGAGAGGGGGGGGGGTCGCGCATAAATTTCGGGCGGGTCCACCAAAAATTTTTAGATTGGGCATTTCACGGTTGCAACGGAGTTACTGATCGTAGCGCTTAAAATTATCTCCCTTAGTTACAACGCGCATGCTCATAACACATTTCCAGTTTCAGATGGTTCAAAATCTTAGCTGTACTACAGACCATTATGGTTAAACAAATGACTAAATTATATCTGTCTAGCATCGTTTTTTTCATATTAACATTACATAAAGAACTCTTTTTGTTGCAGCTTCCTTGTTCGAATTTTAAACACGGTGTTAAAAACGATCAATAATTAATTTAACCTCCTTCAGAAATGCTAATAATGAGAAACTGAATTTAAAAATAATAAAAATTACAACAACGGCTTTTTCGACTCGATATTTGACTAAAGACGTCGTACAAAAAGCCTGGTCTAGCATAGTCCGATAAATCAACTCCTTAAACCCCCTCCCCCACATCAGTGTTGATACTGATGGACAATATGTGAATCTGATGTCACTCAATCATTAAAATATGCAATTTTGCTGCATGCAAATCTTTCCGAAACGTACCTACACTTTAAACACTTAAACGCTCCTGTGGCCTAGTGGTTAGAGCGTAAGCCTCGGATGCGGGAGATCTGGTTAGAGCGTAAGCCTCGGATGCGGGAGATCGTGGGTTCGATCCCCGATCGAGTCATACCAAAGACTTACAAAATTGGTAATAACATCTGCCTCGCTTGACGCTCGGCATTAAGAAATTAGTGTTAGGACTGGTCAGCCTGGTGTCAGGATAATGTGACTGGGTGGGACATCATGCTACATGTCTGCGATATGATGCCCCAGTGCTGGACGTCGTTATAAACTGCCACACTACAGACATGACTGAAAAATTGTTAAAGCTACGTTAAAAATCATAATCACATCACATCAACTACATATATTTGGTAACAGCCATATCTATCAAGATATTCAAAATGGCCAAGGGACAGAGGTTTGTGAAATTCAACGTGCATTTACAAGTGGTTAAATATAGGATTTTTTTTCCGGAAATATAATATACATAACACCAAGAGAATCCTCAGCCGACGGTAGATGCGAAAAATACCAGTAAGCGTATCAAATGTACAAGGATGTAAGCAAACAAGATTTTTCTGCCGATTGTTGCAGGTTTTACTGAAGAGGCCAATATCGTCACGGATGAGGGGCTGATTAATAAGCTTAGATCTCTACGTGATAAACATGATATTTATAGAACACATTTTTAACTCAAACCATTACTTGTTTTAGAGCTTAATTTTGAAGTGCTGATGGAAATCGGGAAGGTTTTCTGCTACTTTTTGTACACTGTGCTTACAGAAAGTCAAATAGTTTATGATTCAGGAGAAAAGGCAGGAGGCAGGTAAGAGTTAAAATGAAACTGGAAAATAGAATCATACACACAATATGAATGCGACAGAATCTAACATCTTGCATCATTTACAAGGTTTTTCCTCAACGTTGGAATAGTTATATATATATATATATATATATATATATATATATATATATATATATATATATATATATATATATATATATACATATACATATACATATACATATATATATATATATATATATATATATATATATATATATATATATATATATACATATATACATATATATATATATATATATATATATATATATATATATATATATATATATATATATATATATATATATATATATATATATATATATATGGTGTCTTTAAATGTATTGTCAAAGTATTTTTATACCCAGATTCAATATATCTAACAGCTCGTTTTATTCACAAAGAGAGAATTTATATAAAATGGTAAATCATATCACATTCTTGCCAAGATGCATGTGCGTGAAATATTTATTTTTTTTTATTGATTTACTTATTTAATTCTATTGCCTACCAATTGATCAGCAAATTAGGTCAACAAGTTTATTTTCAGAGTAGAATTCACCCTACCCATGATTTATAACAATACAATAACAATTTAGTATTATTTTAACACTGCTATAAATCAACGCATACACAAGTAGTCCTCGAAATCCTTATCTTGCCCCACAATTGACCTTTATCACGACCAGGGGACATTAGGTAAAGTTTAGACGTGGAAGGCCAAGTTGGAGAGTCATGCTCGGCCAGTTAATATGGGTATGGTAAGAAAGTTTCCTCGTGGTTGTTACCGGGCCCTCTACCACCAGTCATACTGTCTCCATTTATAGCCCTCTCATGTGCTCAAAAAGGTGTTAAAGAACGAATTAAGGAACCACGTTTTAGGAAAGTCAAGGAGGCCGATGTTGAAAAACAACAGCAAAAACAAAACAAAGAAAACCCCAAAACACACAAAACAACAACTACAAAACCCCACTCACTTTATTAAAAACAACAGATTACGGTTTTACTTCTTGTGGCGTGGCGAAGGAAGAAGACGTGAAATTCATGAAATCCCGAGAAATGAACGAGACAATCTACTTTCTCAATTTCCTACTTTCTGTTTGAATTAAGAAAAAGGCAAACACACATACAAGGTTATGATCAGCAGTTTTGATATGCTTGAAGGGATACAATTATGTGTCAGGCTTTGTGTCATCACCTGAATTTAGCACAACTAGGGATGCGTTGAATGTCAAACAAAAACAACTTACATGTGAGGAAAAATGAAATAAACCTATGAAAGCTGACCAGATGAATATTCAATCAGGTCAACTTGGTAATGGTACACTACGTGTGTTACTAATACATTTTATACTCTGACATGTGAGGTGAGGAACATAGGCACAGCGAGATGTGGTGGATGACGTTTCTTCCAACTATGATGAAAAGCAAACTGGGCCGCATCATTGGGGTGGGGGTTCCAGGGTTTGAGGCTTCAAACAAACGTAAACACACAAACATTACAGTCACATGACAGCTGAAAGTTGACCATCGTTTTATTCTTGAATACTTTTATTGGGTATTGTGCACGCTTTGAGTAATTATAGACATATAGACTTTCAATGAAAGTCAGCGCCCTTTTGAAATTTGGATAAAACCCATTCCCAACTCTTGGCCCGATCATGACCTGCGTGTAACTCCAATATCTTTAATATTTTGAACCCGATACCAAAACTAGAACTGGAACAAATATTAACAACGTAGATCATGTTCCCCGCGTACGAACGAGACCCCAGGAAACTCTAGATGTGATGACTTCCATCATCTATAAATCTAATCGTCTGGAAGACTAATGGACTTAAGATGACCATTCTATCTAGCTCTAAAGGAAAATTGACAAAAATACAAGACCACATGAAACGCTGGTCTTGCGGGAGTAAATAAGTCGGCGATCTCATAAAACACATGGCTGGGGCTACGCATCTTAAAGAATAAAAGAATTAGAAATACGAGTGTCAGGAAAGCACAGATTTGCAAAAGATGACTGATTGCTCTGTTCCCGACTGGTCATTATAATCTTCAAAGCTTGTGCCACTATTACATAATATATGGCACTCAAAACATTGCAATTTCAAACATTCTCTCATCAAAAACACCCGACACACTCCAGTAACAACTTTCCAAATTAATTTACCTTCTTTGATTTGTCTAAAACCCTTGTAAGTTGATGCCTCCTCGTCAGAACAACCAACAATAGTGTACATGTTAGGATGGAATTTTTCAGTAAATTTATTAAAACCAATTTTGTATTCTTGTAATATAATTGTGTGCTATTTCAACAAAGAGTATGTTTCTCTTTGTGAAATCCTACACATTGTATAATACTTAAGTTGGCAAATATAGAACTGCAGCTACAGTGCTAGATACGAAATTCCTTTCTACTGAGTATATCACAAATGTTTCACGTGTTCATGAAAAAATCTGTCTGATGACGAAAAAGAAACCCAGACAGTACCCAGTAGGAAAAGATAATACCTCACTTGAGATTCTGGTCAAACCTAAGCACTGAGACAAAATTATGACCATATTTGGCCAGCTCTTGAGAGATTGTGTATAAGAAGCCAGAAGAGTGCATGGCAAAATTAGTCCGTTTCGTCAGAACTCAAAGCATCAGGTATTATTTACCGCCTGCGTAGAAGTTTCTATGTAGTTTAAGGATTTTTGGTGTTATGATGTTAAAGTTAGAGTTCAGTCTAAGATCAATACGTTTGCAACATTAGATTATTTTAATAATTCTTTATTATTCTTTAAAATAATGTATTGGAAAGTTTAATCGTTTAAATAACTTATATTTGCTTATAATTTTATTATTGATTATTGTAAAATCGACGTTCGCTGCTAACTTCATACTCAGTAAAAATTAGAAATGAGATACTTTTTAAATAGTAGCATTCAAAACGTTGGTATATTAAATCAAATTCAGTAAAATATATTTCTACAAAAATGATTGCGGTATTAGTCTGAAATATTTATTTATTTGTGTGATATTCTAAAAGGCAGAAATTATACAAATGTATGATTTTGATAAGTTAAGGAATATTATAGTTTTGTATGTACCTCATATATCTGTAATTTAAGTTTATGTACATTGATATTGGAATGTAATTTTGTATATTGAGTGTTTCAATAAAATTAGTCCCGTACCTCCATATTTCCCAGCTTTCCCCAAGTAGTGTAGCCTTATCTACACCATTATGAGTGACACCTTCTCTAAGAGAACCTCTCTCTCTCTCTCTCTCTCTCTCTCTCTCTCTCTCTCTCTCTCTCTCTCTCTCTCTCTCTCTCTCTCTCTCTCTCTCTCTCTCTCTCTCTCTCTCTGGAATAGAGAACTGCAAAGAGTTTATGAGAAAAAAATCTCTTAAAATGTACATAAATATATACTCCAACACGAGGTCCAAACTTCACTTAATCCAATGGTAACAAGCACACTTACGAATTTCTTCTATCGAGAAATAATTTACGATGGGACCATTGCAGACTATATAAATTAAGACCCTCAATAACTCAAGATCAAAATCAAATTCAGCCAAAATGGAGACGAATTCTGTTTTGAATGGTCTCTGAGGTTATGACATAATATTAAACTCCTTGTACGTTACGGGTAAATCTAATTTAGAAACATTCGAAATTTTCATTTTTTTTTCTTTCTATTTTTTCCCAATTGTAATTGTGTGTTAAATAGTAGGCATGAGTCCTAAAAGTGCGGTGTTTGATTAATTTTTAGCACTGCACTAAGTAAGAGTTATTTTATATGCAAACCATTCCAATTGTGATAAATTGGCGGCGTGCAAAACACACCAACCTCTTTCACTACGGTTCGTTGCTAGTGAATGACCTCCGCTGTGTAGTTTACCCAGTGTGGATAGATAGAAAGAAGAATGCAGATCACTGAACAAGTATATTGAAGAAATAAACACTACGAGCCCCCTTTCAATGAACAAATATAAAATTTAATCAGTTTATCAACAGAATTTAAAATGAAAAGAAATCAATGACTTGGTTACAAAAGAAGGAAAATGGTACTAACATGTACTCAAATAAAAAGACAATACAAATTTCTTTAAATGTAAAATTACTTTCGACGTTAAATTACTATCTTCATTGCCAATGAGATGTGACCTTTGAGTGCAACGACGAGAGACTTCATCACCTAATTTATGCGGACATCAAGACTTCCGTTCGTCCCTGCTCTGCCGATCTTTGTCTAGCTGTTTCGTCTTGGACTCTTGTCCGTCGAACTCTGACTTAACAATCGTCTCTGGACTTAGATTTCTGCTTAGAACTTGTTCTGGTCCTGTGATTATTCAGGGATTTCTCATGTGAATCTAGGAAAGCTTTTTCCTTTTGCCGTTTCTTTTATTCGTTTCCATGAACCTCACGTCTCCTAACTGAGACAACTATCTTGCCCCTTACTCTATAATGAAAACGTACTTTTTACGAATTCAAAATGTAGAGTTTGCCTACTCGATGAGACAAAACTATCGCTTTAATGCCAAATCACGAGATAACGTCTTACACGCTCTCCCGGAATCGTTTAACTTTCCTCGCGAAAGATTAGAGACTAAAGAATTTTCCTAAAGTAAAACCTTTAATTTCTTACAGAGTTATGCCCATAAATCCATATTAACCAATCGGAATAGACTGTATCCTAAACCTGTTCCGTAGAAGTTTTGGATTGACAAGACAACTAAACAACTAATCATGCCGTAATTAATCATTACTTTGAACAATCATCTATAGCCAGCTGCCGCCCTTTACCCTGTCGGTTTTGGAAAAGGGTATTATGTCATTATCTTCTACCATAGCATCTGACTCGGTCATGTTACGTCGGCAAAAACGAATTCCCTTTTGAAGTTCAGAGATGAAATGAAAATAATCATCTAACTATCTCTAGCCCTTTCTACTTTAATTAAGTTGACTTTGATACAATTCCTTTAACCAAAGCTTCTAAGAGTTTTCAAAATTCGACACATCACACCAATGTTGGATATTTTGATTTATAAGCTGTAATTATCGTACAAGTATCAATGTTCTTATTACAATTTAAACGTTTTACTTTACCCCGTCACGTTCTAATTTTTTTTTTGTCGCCAATAAAATCTTCTAAAATTTGTGTTGTATATTTTTTTTTTAAAGAATGCTGCCCGATGCCATTGTCGCGATTTCTAAAAACGAACGGAAATGGAGATGTGGGAAAAATAATAAATCATGTATTCTGCTCACAAATTTTGACCCCGTTTGGAGGATTTCCCATTTCCACGCTAGTTCACGTGATAGGTTCCACAATTCTTCCATAGGCTCTGAGTGTGGCAGAGGAAAATTTTGGGGCTTAGTATTATGTAGGAAAGACTGATATTAACAGCGAAACATTTCAATGAATCACAGCATTGAAGTTGGCGAAAGCAGACGGCTATTTAGAGATAATAACAAAGGCACATTAACTTAGAACTAAATAATTTAATCACATAGTTCTACTCCTATCAGGTTTGCAGCCTGACTCGCTCTAGTAATTTCTCACATGCTTCCTGTCCATATCATTGAATGTCGGTCATTCATTGTTCTACTCATTCTAGGACACTATGTCGTAAAACAAAGTCGAATGCGTGAGATACACTCGATTAGAAAGGCTTTCCTTTTGATCAAATATCTCCTTTTTCATGTTATCAGTCTTAACAGTAGTATGTTTGTCTTTCGTAATCGTCCTAACCGAATTAAACATTTATATTTACGCAACATATTATTGAACAGTTTTGTAAGAACAGACCATCTACGATCAAACAGCTCGATGTCGAGCTTTATGTCATACTGGTGGTTGCTGTTAAGTATTATTATCAAACTGCACAGAGAGAGAGAGAGAGAGAGAGAGAGAGAGAGAGAGAGAGAGAGAGAGAGAGAGAGAGAGAGAGAGAGAGAGAGAGAGAGAGAGAGAGAGATTCATTCCCTAATTCTTTGCATCTGCTGAAGTTATAAATTAATGTGTGTTCAAACATAGTGACTTAATACATTTCTTAAAAATAACACTGGTCAATAATGAAGTCGTATACCAACTGTTAATTTTATCTGAAGCAATCTTCAAAATAAATGTTCGGGGCATTCTAAAAGAAATTAAATTTTTAATTGCTTTTGGTGTTACTATATAATCACGAAGCACTAAACACAACTACAAATTCCTACTGCAATATATTATTGGCAAAGACGGTATTTCTGTAGCTTTTAAAAAAACCTAAAGAAATCTACAATTAGTGGAAAATACTGTTACATGACCAGCCTAGATATTTGTGTAAATAGTTACGAGGTAGGTCGAAATCTACAACGTGTATTTACCTATGTACTTGGGTAAACTCCAATCGTATCTAAATCGCAGGTACGATCATAGATATAAAAAGATTGAAATGTTGTGAAATCGACAAATTTCAATGAAAAAAGGTTCCCGTTTTTCTTAATAATTGTGTATTTTTTGACGGTTTTTCATTCCATCAGCAATTATTGATATCACTCAGCGATTGGTCGGCCTTTCAATGCGTGGGCGAGGCTTTCGGATTATCATGTGTTTGTGTGTATTTATATACCTACTACCAGGACCATACGGCTGTATACAGTAAGGTGTTGTCGGAGATTGAATATATTTCAGGGATTCATTTCTAGCAGCAGGTTTCATCAATAAAACAAGATATTTGGCATAAAAGTCACACCAAATTCTTACAAAGAGGTATGTGTGAGAAATATTTATTTTCCATTTATTTACTTTTGTAGATGAATTTATCAGTCTCCGTATCTATCTCTCCGCAAATGTCGTTATAATTTCCTTTAAGAATGAAACCAAGCCAGTGATTTATAACAATAGATGCATACTCAAATTTTTCTCCATATGTTAAAAATCATACACATGCTCACAAATAACCCATTCAAAGCGCAAATGCTGGTTTTCAGCACCCTATATGTATGTATGTATGTATGTATGTATGTATGTATGTATGTATGTATGTATGTATGTATGTATGTATGTATGTATGTATGTATGTATGTATGTATGTATGTATGTATGTATGTATGTATGTATGCATGCATGCATGCATGCATGCATGCATGCATGCATGCATGCATGCATGCATGTATGTATGTATGTATGTATGTATGTATGTATGTATGTATGTATGTATGTATGTATGTTTACGTGTATTAATCTACCTTATTTTTAACGTTTACACTAGTTGATATGTAAGTGCGTGCGAATAGATTTCTGGAAGATCAAAGTTAATGTTTTCATAAAAGTTACTCTGAAATCTGTGTTTATCCATTGATAATAAATTTAAAAAATAATTAAGGCTAATACAAAAATTTATTTTAGTAATTTATTTCCAGTCGTAAATCTCGTTTACATCTTCTTCAGCTGACTCCTTCACAAAATGCCTTCCGTAGATAACCGTATATTTCCTGTTGAAAAGCAAGGAGGAATCCATCATGGAAAAACAAACATCCATGTAGAGAATGTCTGCGATCAGCTTAAGTTACTCACTGTGTCAACATATGAAGAAGAATATTTTAACCAAACATCAGATGCAACGCATGAATTCACAGACGAGATAACTTCGAATAGAATCGAAACTATGAAAGTCTTGGGCGTCCAAGACATGGATGGTGACACGTTTCTACATCAAGTGATAATTTTGGAACAAACAAATATTGCTATCAAAATTATCCAGCTTCTATGTAATTCTGACCTACTGAATATTTGCAACTGTCTTTTTCAAACACCATTACATTTAGCTGTGTTAACACGACAGACAATCATTGTAAGAAGGGTTCTGGAAGCAGGTGCACGTACGGACCTTCAGGATCACCGGGGTAATACTCCTCTACATATAGCCTGCCAAATAGGTGATTCTGAAATTGTTTCTCTTCTCATGTGCAGTGTATCATCCCGACTTAATACTGAAATAAGAAACTTTGATGGATTAAAATGCTTGCATCTCGCAGCGTTTCACAATAGCACAGAAGTCGTAAGAATCCTGTTGAATGGTGGGGTAGATATTAACGCCGGGGATGCAAAAAGTGGACGAACAATTCTTCACTGGGCGGCTGAGTGCGGCAAAGGAGAATTAGTAGATTTACTATTATCGAGGAAAGACGTGGATGTTAACAGTGAAACATATGAAGGAATCACAGCTTTCGAGTTGGCAGAAGCAAATGGCC
Source organism: Potamilus streckersoni (assembly GCA_016746295.1). Taxonomy (NCBI): domain Eukaryota; kingdom Metazoa; phylum Mollusca; class Bivalvia; order Unionida; family Unionidae; genus Potamilus; species Potamilus streckersoni. Next base: position 101,115 of record JAEAOA010001147.1, on the reverse strand, counting down.
ATCTTGAAATTATAAGAAAATTTTGTGAGAAAAATTAATTTGATAATTAACAGGTTTGACAAATATAAGGTGTGCGTCGGAACATTCTGTGTTACATTTTCATTGGCAATCTGTTGATTGCAAAGAATGTCGGTGATCCTTTGGTCGTACTCATTAAATCTGCACTTTGTCGTAGTGAAAAAGTATCTTTGATTTCACTCAGGGAAAGATTTTACTTTTCACTTAATTATTCAATGTTAATTGTAATAAATGTTAATTGTAATAAATGTTAATTTTAATAAATGTTACCCGCAGGATGAACGACAGCTGTATTTCCTAGACGTAATAATCGAATAAAACTTCAATTTTACGATACAGACATCTGTAGTTGTGTATTCTCCTGTATATAAAAACACCAAAACTAAATTACATTTGCAAGAAAATAATTGTAAGTCTTTTGTTTACTTGAATTATTCCATTGTATATTTAAGCACATTTGAATCGTATGTTTGGCTCTAAATTCGTTCAGTGAAAAATATATCACTTCTAATCTTTTAGAAATCATTAACATCGCATTTCTCTTTTGTACCACGTTTTGAAGAATCTGAATAAAGCACTGTAATTAATTATGTGATTAATCGTATCTAATTAATTATCCATTATTAACGCCAACATCACCACAAGTTAAAAGTAACAACTTTGTTGCCAACCACCTGCTTTTGTTTTTATACCACAGTTTATAGAGAAGCACAAGGAGCAAATGAAAATTTAGAAATGTTATGTTTTTAGCCAGCAACTCTACCACTGTTACCTGTTACCGTTAAAATTTCAACACAAAAATTAGAAAACAAATATGGTCGAAAATATAGGATTGTTATCTTGTTTAACGAGACAACACTGTAACAGGTTATTAAGAAATTGGACAATCGCCGCCTTATTTACAAACAATTTATTGCAAATTGCTGAAAGTAAGACAGTTGTTAGGAAGGTTACCGTGTACAATATTTCCCGAGATGGCACGTGGAGTATTTTTAAAACATGGGCCCGTCAAACCATGTCTGGCTGATTGTAAATATGTTTGCTTTCGTCTCCATTATTGGCTGGAATCAGAAAACTTGGTATATCACTTTTATATGTTGTGGTGTGATGTGGTGCTAAAAATTTTTTTTTGTGATCTGAGTAAAGATTTACATTTCCAAAATCATTCTCTATCGTTAAAGGTGTGTGTATAATTTTCTTCTGAAACCGCCCATGTTGTGTCTTAATTGAAAAGACGTCCTATTTTACGTCGATACATATTCTCTAAATTCCTTAAGATAAGTAAAACAACGTAAATTAATTTTTCCTTTTGCTCTTTGTTTCTTTGCTAAGACACTCCGTAAAAAAAAAAATAGATCTAGCTATCAGAACTCTAATTGAATCCAAAATCCTGAAATAGGTGACAAATATTAGGAAAAGTGCATTTTCTCTACCTATCATTTTTCCAAATTAATAATTACAGTAAATCATATTATTTACATTAAAGCTAATGTGATCGATAAAGAGCATCTTTCGTTCTTTACGGTTTTTAACTAAATGCGAAATTTTAACATAACACTAATGATTAACGTTAAGGGGAAACAATAATAATATGATCGGAAATTGGTAATTATAATATTTCTCAGCACAGGTTTATGACCGTGCACTACAAGCTAATTTTATCTTTTTTGTGTCTTTAATATTGACTTTCAGGGACAGCTTGAAGGGATCGGTAATGACAGGGTCCCGTCCCGCCCTGAATTTAAAAAACAAAATCATATATTGTACAGTACATAAATCCCTTGGCTGTTGGCTTTATCCCATCCGCCTTAAAATTCGTTTATCTTCTGTATCACTCTCTATATCATTCTCATTAATCATATTATTGTTTGGTTTCCCGATACCTGAAATTTTTTAACCTTAGGTAAAATTCATTATTTATTAAAATTATTATATTCTAATGCCGTATATATATATATATATATATATATATATATATATATATATATATATATATATATATATATATATATATATATATATATATATATATATATATATATATATATATATATATATATATATATATATATATATATTATACAAAAAGTTTTGACATATCAAAATTATTTCATAGTTGTCTTCCATGTTGCCAATTAGAAATGTTTCTTTTCCATAATTTAGGATCAGATATGCTTAGATACAAGATTAGTAGTATACAAAAGGCTATAACTTCATTACCTGAAATAAGTCGTTATATGCAATGTGTGTGTGTGTGTGTGTGTGTGTGTGTGTGAGAGAGAGAGAGAGAGAGAGAGAGAGAGAGAGAGAGAGAGAGAGAGAGAGAGAGAGAGAGAGAGAGAGAGAGAGAGAGAGAGAGAGAGAGAGAGAGAGAGAGAGAGAGAGAGAGAGAGAGAGAGAGAGACTATGCAAGCCAGAATTACACCAAGTTTAGCTTGTGGCAGAACTGGAATACATTATTAACTGACATACGTGTAACACGATAAATTTAATTACATCAATCAAGTATTACAGTTATCTTTTACACCGGAGACTTTATTAAACTACAAACCCGTTCCGCCCTAAATGACTAGTGCCTAGTAGATGGCCCCTAAACTTTCTATTCGTTTCACCAAAAATTCAGACGATAATATAGCGTTGAAACACCCAGGCAAAGCGAAACAAAACAATAACGAAAAAGGGCTGAAGAAGTCACACGCTTCTTCATTTAGAGGTTATAGTGGAGGGTCAGACAACGAAATATTAAATAATGAATGTCTGAAAGATCCTTTTTTAGCTCCATCAAAATTTTAACTGCCCTCTGAAAATCAAATAAATGCATATGACAACTTACATACATTTTGCTTAAGCTGTGAATATATTTGAGCAACAATAAATAAATAAAAAATAATAAAATAAATATATATATATATATATATATATATATATATATATATATATATATATATATATATATATATATATATATATATATATATATATATATATATATATAATAAGAGATAATATTTTTTGGAGATGTGTATTTCATATTTTATAAAATGTTAGAGTGGTGTCAGTTGTTAAAAAAAGTGATATATTTTGTCCTTACTCAGAAGTCTATTTTGCACTGGAATAAGTGTATAAATATTATTATTATTATTATTATTATTATTATTATTATTATTATTATTATTATTATTATTATTATTATTATTATTATTATTATTATTATTATTATATCATGAGGCACTAAAGCAAGGGTGTGTATTCCAAGAATGTAATGACAGACACACACACTATATATATATATATATATATATATATATATATATATATATATATATATATATGTGTGTGTGTGTGTGTACTAAAGTGAGACAGTTAGGCTCACACACACAACTTAGTATAAATGTGAAACAACTTTAAAATGAATTAAGTCCATAGTACTTTGTAGTACTAAAGGTCACCAGCACTGTGCAGTTTATGGCAAGATGCTAAGTATGGGTGCGTTTATTTTTTTGCTGGAAATGGGAGGTGTAATGCTTTGTGGATTTTGCATCGACCCTTTAGGGCCAAGCCTTGGGCTAAAGCAAATACGCGTACTTTCACTTTCAGTTTTATGTACCTTTTCATTGGCTACAAATACAGTCCATACGACATGGAGTACAATATTGATGTTCCCGAGAATTATGGTGGCAATTCCACTCCCTAAAGAATGTTTACTAGTTATCGCAATTCAGCCTGTAATGCCTGGAGTTCGCTATTGATGTATTCGAGATCGATAAGAATGTTCAATATTTAATCATTAGCTGAATCTATTTTCAAAAAAGTCAGCATTCAGTTAAACGATTTTTCGAAATGTCCACTGCAATACTTGTATATGATTATTCTCTTAGAGAACTAAACTTTATCATTTTACACAAATTATTTCTCTACGTTGGCCTTTGGTTCGATACACCTACGCGCTAACGCCTGTGTGTGATTTAGAGTTTTAACGTAGCTTTAACCATTTTTCATTCCTATTACTACGATGTCTGCAGTGTGACAGTTTATAGTGATGTTTAAAATTGTGGCATCGTACCGCAGACATACCCACCCAGTCACATTATCCTTACACCAGACCGACCAGTCATAAATTAACCTAATGTATATCATTCTGTCTTTCGTGCTTTTGGACAAAATGTGTATGTTGTACTGTATGTTGTACATGCCTTTTGAACTACTTTGTTAATCAGTGGTAGCTCGATCCTTTGTGATAAAATCAGTTCTTGCCACGACACCAATGAACAGTCGATAAGGTAAACATTGTGAATTTGTTATCGTGGACGCTTGACATTTAACCAGGCAGGTACTTATTATTTAATACCTGGATGAAGTCATAAAAATAAATGCGGTATTAAAGTCCGGTTAATTCGACCAAATGATAAATACATTGTTATTTTTATCAGGTGGATGTGAGGAAGCAGCAAATAATGGTCAGTTTACCTCGCACTGACACTTACAATTTGAAACAAAACTGCAGAAAGCAACGATGCTATGAAGGAAATGAAACAAAAGCAAGAAAGAAAACAAACGACTGAAACGATAAACATGCAGCAAAGATGCTTGAGAAAACGAAAGATGTAGACCGTGATGAAAATATTTCATCTTTAATATTAAAATGAAGAAATATTATATTTCAATGTCATTGTCTTTTCGCGTCCTCATTCTGTAGACCTTGAGTATATTTATATCTTCAACAAGATGAAAATAATTGCAATAGCTTTGGCATCTTGAAATCTCAATTGGCAAGTAATAAATCTAAGAATATGATATTGGTAATACACTTAAAAATAATTATTATAGAAGAAGAAAGTGGAAGAGGTAAATACCGCAGGAGAAGTAACTTTCATTATAGTTTTAGCTAAGTGTGCTTTAAAAAAAAGCTACCCTTACAAAGAAGTAGTCTAGGAAGTTAAATGCAAATACGAAGTATGAATGGGTTGGAGTCAGGAAGTTAAATGCAAATACAAAAATATGAATGGGTTGGAGCCTTGGAAGCTAAATGCAAATACGAAATATGAATTGGTTGGAGTCTAAGAAGGCAGAATTTGTGACCTTTTCAAGACGTAGAAATACCAGACAACATGCATGCTTTGCTCATCGGCTATACTTTTTAACACATCTTTTTTCTGTTCACAAATAAACTTGTAATCATTTGAGGTTTACATGAAATTTAGGAAAATAAATTTGCGTATGGTATCACTAATAATTACTTGAGTTTTAGGAAAATCTATTTGAGCGTTTTGATATCATACATTTTTTTTAGGTTTTTCCCATTGGTTAAGATTCATTAACAATTCTAATGTACGCATTGAATTCTATTTTCATTTTGTTTAAAAATGTTACGTTAAAAATAAATATCTGAAGCCTAGCTTAAATTAGTAAAATGATAAAATATTTGCTGTTTACCATATTAGATTAAAAGCAAAACAAAAATGACAATTTGTTTTTCCAGATCGTAGTATAACAACTAAATAAGCACCCCCCATTTGCTACGGAAAACATATCTTACATCAGACAGTCGCCAACCACTGCTCTCTCTCTCTCTCTCTCTCTCTCTCTCTCTCTCTCTCTCTCTCTCTCTCTCTCTCTCTCTCTCTCTCTCTCTCTCTCTCTCTCTCTCTCTCTCTGTGACGTTATGCCCTTACAGCAAGGCTCCATTAATGTCTTTTTACCGTTGTGATAGACAGTTTATGATATGTACAAATTAAACATGTTTTGCCAAATTCTCGTAAAATGTTCAGTATTTAATACATTTTACTTTTCATATAAAAGATTTTACTATTATAAAGACTTGGAATATTGCATAGATGGTTTGCTATTGAGTAGGTGTGGCTTTTCGGCTCTGTCAATTAATCAATAGACTTACTAGTATATATAATGATACAAAAGGGGAAAGTTCATTACATTGTTTTTTTTTGTTATTAGATGCACGTTAACTTCATAAACGAAGTATATGTAAACGACTTTGTTTTTCTTTCTGAAAAAAACTAATTTTGAAGGAAATAATTTAATTAAAAAATTGGAAATTTTAAAACATTTTAATGTACATATATCCACTTCAGAAGCCCGTTTTTCCGTGAACATAAGAGTAGTCTTATCTTTTATTAATATGAATTATACAAATAATATACTGAGTACGGCATCTTGCCAGTTATTTCATGAATGTCAAACAAATAATAGTATTAACTGGGTAGCATCCATAAAACATATTTTAAATATGTATGTCTTTAGTGAAATGTTTCCAGAGTCTATAAATTGCTTCAAGTTTATTGCAGGTTTGGAAGAAATGGTTACATGTGTCTTTTGTATGAAACTTAAGCAATACTTTTCAGCCTTATGCTCTAATGTAACCTTATTCACTTTTCAAAACTGACTTCGGCCTCAGCGATTATTTCAAATTTTTGTGTAACCATGAACATAGATCAGCTTTGAGAAAACTTCCTGTGTCTTCTCACAATCTGAAAAATTTAACTGGGAAATAAAGAAACAATGGAATTGATAGATTTAAATCATGTTTCTTTTTTTTTGGGGGGGGGGAAGGAATATCCCTTCTTTGATCTTTTCAGACCATTTAAGATAGTCCTCACCAACTGTAATGTTACCCGTAGGGTATGTGTGTGCCATATACCCAAAGCCGCTAGTGTATGCTATATTATAAGAAAGTTATGATTTTTTAAAACTTTTTATAGGTGTTATTTTTCATTTATACGATTGTTATTATTCTTTTCTTATTAAAGTATTTGTAGTTATATATGGATTATGTATTGGAATAAATTTTGCATAACGTTTATCCTTGTGGATCTTTATTTTTATTTTTAAGTTTTTCCTTAATGATCTTTATTATTTTTACTTTTTTTAAGTTGTGCACTAGTTAGGATCTGTCATTGATGACTTAAACACGTCTTCGTATTCGTACTATATCTCTTCCAATACTTCGTCACAGGTGAGCTTATATGTTCTTACGTTTCCTTTCACTTTCTTCTTGAAATGTTGTTTTTGACTGTTCTTCTTTTTGGTTTTTCTAATTTAATGACATCGCTTTCTTTTCCACTCTTCTTTGCTCCTTTCTCTTTTCTGAAATTCATGTCATTGACACTTTTTGAGTGTTTTGGTTTTCATTTGCTGTTTGTCCTACTTGTGTTGTTTTTCTTCTATCCCGTTGTTTTTTGTGACGTCAGTTGTTTTATGCTTTGTTTCTTTACGCTTGTTTTTAGGGATATTCACTTTTGTTTTGTTGGGTTGTTGCTCTATTTGCTGTTGGCATGTTTCTTGACCGGGTTCATTTTTGGGTTTCTTTGGTTGATTTTGCTGCTGTTTTAATTTTTCCGTGGTTTGTCGGTTGGTTTCTTTACTTGCTGTACATTCCAGACTTTTTATATTTGCGGTTGTTTATTAGCTGTCTGTTTGGGATACATGGTTAATTAACTTTTGTGGGTTGTCCCTTCTGTTCTTTCTTGTAATGTCGGGCATTGTTTGAGTGAATGTCCCACTTTCCCACAGTTTTTACACTTTCTGTGGTAGATGCAACCATTATACCACGTCTTTACGAGGAATTCATGTAAGAGAAAGATTTTCTTCATGGTCTTGAGTTTTTCCTTTTTAGTCTCTAGGATTCTTATTCCGTTCATTATGGGAAGTCTAGAATGGGTGTCCATTCTTGCCTTCTCGACCTTAGTGAAAATTCTTGCCCAATATTTCCACTGTAGCTTCAAAAGGAATTCTACTGGTATGTCTGTTATATGTAATTCTTCTGTTCTTTTTTTAATTTTTCGCAGGTTCTTTAATACTGACAGCCTGCTCGCCCAAATCCATCTTTCTATGGGTATTATCGGTGAGTTCCCAATGGGTATTGGTGGGCCCTAAGTAGCCGAGAGGTCTAACGCAACGCGCTTATCGTTCCGGATCACTGCCATCTCACCTCTGTCTGTTTGGGTTCGAGACTCGTGCTCGGCCAATGTAGGCATGTGAGAAAGTTTGCCGGTAGCTTCTCTTGGGTCGGTGATATTTTCTGGGGTTCTTCCTCTATCGTTTATAATGGCAGACATGTATTGCATATTTTGTGCTGAAAAATAGCATTAAGCCCAACAACAACCAATTGGTCCTGAGATATAGGACTTGTCTTCCTTTCTGTTCAGCGCATGGGCTTGTTTGGAAGATAAAGCAACCAAACACCGTAGTCATTGTTTGTCTCCTTTCTACGGGTATATCATTCATGTCAATTTCCTGCTTTCTTTTATTGTAGGAACGTTCTAGAAATGATCCCTCTTTTGTCTCAATTCTTTTCGTGTCGAAAAATTTCTCCAATTCAGAAAGTTCGTTGTGTGTCATTCCTTTTTATCTCTCGTAGCACGTGAGTATAGTTCACCTTTTCCTTGTTTTGGTAAATTTGTAATTATTATGTATTAATATGTATTTTTATCTTACATTAATCACTGCATTTTCACAAAGTTCCAGTCCTGTGTAAGAATTCTGTTGACTTTCAGGCTGTTTGTTTCGTGCATGCCATTGCAGCTAAAAATCGGAAGACTTTTGCTTCTCAAGAATGAGTATCAGAAATCATGAAAACATGTTTCATGCCTTTACCAACCATGATACTGAAGATAACTACCAGTTTCTGTCAGGGTGCCTATTGTATACTAACTTGCCTGTAAAGTTAATTTAAACGTACTTCTAAAACAAACAACTAAAGCGTAAGCACCTTGAATACTTAATCTGTGGTGACACGTACATACCCTCAGATTCCATTCTGTAAACTCTCTCTCTCTCTCTCTCTCTCTCTCTCTCTCTCTCTCTCTCTCTCTCTCTCTCTCTCTCTCTCTCTCTCTCTCTCTCTCTCTCTCTGAGATGTTCCAAATAGACTGTATATTTTTTTCAGATAAATATACAAACAAAATGTATGACGTTTCTGTAAATTATTATATGCTTATCTTTTTTCTCCGTTAACTTTACATTGTCAGAATCGTTCAATATCCGGCGATATTGAACACCTTCATATTGCACCCCCACGTGACTGATGCACGTGAATAAAGAACTACTTTCTATAGTAAACAAACAATGGACGCAGACGCCAGTACTTTAGATTTATTGTGTTTGTCGGTGGCTGAAGTAAACAAACTGTTTGAACCATTTGAAAGTAGAGATGCCAAAGTTGAGAATGTAGATGAATTCATAGAATCACAGAAGAAATTTTCAACGAAGCTGACGATTGAACGTGATATCAGAAATGTTCAGCGAAGGCTGTATGAAATATAAACAAAGAAAAAAGGAGTAACAATTTTTTTAGACAATGAAAGAATGAATGAAAATAAAATTACATAACATAAAACAAAAAATATGGGGAAAATCTGTAATGAATTGTGTAATCTGCACATACCAAACCGTTTTCACAATGAAATGCATTAATCAACATTGCCAAATATAAGAAAACTGGTTTTTATGGCAGGTGCATTGGATTATTGAATTCAATATAACATATTCGCGATGCAAATATTAAAAATTGCAGGTATTATCCGAGACCAATGGGGGTTAATCAGCTTGGAACACTGATGAAACGAGCAGCCGAAAGGGCACAAATCCAGAGGAGAATTACCAATCATTCTGTCAGGAAGACTACTGTGACAAACCCGTCAAAAGTTGGGGTCCCTCCAACAAAGATAATGCAAGTGACTTTGCATAAAAAATATGTCATCTATAACTGGTAATAGTAATGAGAATAAATCTACTTGCCTTTTTGCCTCTTTAATCTCCTCAAAATGTACTTTGTACTTTGTGGACTCTTTCTGCTAATAAGAATTACGTATTTCCAAATACTGTTACACATCTGTGTACTATAATATATAGGCCTATAGAATCCAGACTACATTGTTCAAATCGAAATCACATTCCATAGTAGACTGTACGGAACTTCGCAACAAATAAATCAGTTGTTCACAAAAAAAAACAATATTGAAACAAGCATCTTCTTAAGAATTTATGTTTGAAAACTTTCATATTTTTCGAGTTTACGATTCCAAACTATTCATGACAGAACATAAACAGTTATGCAGATTGTTGTCATCGCCAGTCCCTAAAGTCACACGTACATCGTGCGGAAAACACACAGACGGAGATAATCAGAATTTGGTTGTATTGACAGAGAAATAAAATCTCTCAATTCCTGACCAGCTGGGAACTTTGTTCAATGGCGCAGTCATTCATAATATGACTTTAAATTTCAATTTCATATAGACCAAAATGGGATTTCTTTTTTAAATGAACGAGCGCGCGGTACGCTATGAAGTCAAAAGGTCGATGGGCGGAGCTATATGCGCATAAATACTATTATTGTGTATTGAAGGAGAATTTACGATTGTCAACTTATTTATTTTAATAATAAGATAATAAATTTTATTATTAAATATAGTTTGTTGTGAATTCTGTTATTAAGTCTTTGGTAATGAAACAGAAATGAGCATATAATAAAAAGATTACTGCATTTGAATGGGAAAACATGAACTCGTTTTTTCGGATGGCTATACTGCACTCCCAAGGTCGTGCAGTATAGCTATCCGAAAAACTCGTTCATATTTTTCCATACAAATGCAGTAACCTATAATTACTGCGCCGACATACTTCCCGATGGATATTTTTTTCTCGCAGAGATGATTCCAAATGGCGTCTGGCGGAATGAGAAAAACAATTGGCATATCTGCGCCAGATAACACTGACACGTTCAAGATCAGGATCTATACAGACTAGCATAGTCGAGGTCAGATATAATCTTTTAAAAACTATGGCAAAACGCATGATTCATTATCGTCATATCTGGGCAATATTTTTGGGATAAAATATTTTAAATTACAAACGGGTCACAAAGTATGCAATCAACACTAAATTTAAATCGAGCTATTGAAAATTTAAATCGAGTTAATGAAATTTTGATCCATGCTACCGATACCAAAGTGTCATTGTAAATCAGGTCCTGCTCCATATTTATGTCTCCCAAAACTATGTGCCTTCTAATGACAAAGTAATTATAGCAATCATCAAATTAGGATGTATTAGTTTCTGGCTGAGAAGCTGAAACAAATATGACAACCCATCCATTAACACTAGAAAATACCGCTGTTGTTTCCTGTATTGGTACCAGGGATAATATTTAAACCGTAAATGTTGCGGAATACGTCAGAAAAACCTGCGCTAATGCCTGTTAACCTCTTTTAAAATTTGAACTTTTTAGAAAAATTGTAGCTCGCGAAACACTGCTGTCAACAAATGTCAATTATTTATAATAAATACTTTGTGGTCTTCACATGTGCACATGTACCCGGGATACATTGTAACTTTAACACTTCGACACGTGTATCTGGGGTATGTTGTGGTTATACGCTTGTACTCGTGTGCCCGTATATTTTGTGGTTTTAAACTTCCACGAGTGTGCCTAGGTTACACTGTGGGTTTTACATACCCACTAGCGTACTTGGGTTACATGTATTGTTTCTTCTCTCTTTCTATACGTGTTCCTCCGACAAGGAAGAATTACAATGGAATCTAAATAAAATCATGTTTCACTTTAAATATAGAAAAAACAGACACCTACAACTTCTAACAGTAGAGCAGACATGTAAATTCTATTATTTATAATTATTATTGAAATCGTATTGCCCTTTACAAACGGCACTATCAACTTGTTTGGAATTACGCTGCGTAAAGCATTTTACTGGTTACGTGTATGGGCGATACAAAACGGTCACACCAATCAAACATATGACTTAAGCGTCTTGATTGTTAGTTATAATTCCGGGTGGCAAAAACCAAACTGTCACCAGAAACCTTATTTTGCTGAACTATCGTAATATAAAACTTCAATTGCAGTTACGACATGTGTCTGTATTTGTTATTTTGGAATCATTGCAATTTTTATTCAATACTTTCTACGTCATTTTCTTTTCCAAAAGAAAAACAAAAAAAAAGTGTAGACTATGTTTTGTTTTTTTTTTAAAAAAATTTGCAGAAATGTAATAAAAAGGCAAAACTTATAGTGATACACCTCTTTAGATTCAGTAAAAATTACACCAATCTTGGATTATTGTTCACGCTTTGACTCACGTATTTGCTGCTCGTCCTCCCCATCAACATTTACAGCGTATCGATAATAGTCTTAGCTATTGACGTCTCCCAAACCACTGTGAACTCTGGAAAACATATGCGGATCACTTCGAATGTTTTACAATTTTTTGAATTAAGCATTGCAACACATATGCATCATTAAGAAATGCTAAAAGTTGTATCAATCCAAGATGACTGTTGTACAATTTATCTCAGATCATAACGTGTACCAGTTGCTTTATACTAAAAATAAAGTAAACTGACGGTAGCGAGTTTTATTCTTATACTCCTAAATATATTTATCAGAGAATATATGTTCATATAAAATAAAATCCATTGTCCGAAAAGGCATGCACTAAAATAGACGCTGTTTAAAGAAGGGGGTCTATATGATTTAAGCAAATGATTTAAGCAAGACCCCCCCCCTTATACATATGATTTAAGCAAATGATTTAAGCAAGAAAAAAAAACCGTATACAAACTCAAAGAATGATAATAATATTTATGTACTAGTTGCCCTGGTAACAATACAATTTGCATCATTATATGCTAAACGTTTCTGGACACACAAAAAGCCATTTAAACTCGAAATGGACGATACAAATAATATTTGTGATCTGACGTAAACAACAAGCAATGACAGAAAACCTTTAATGACAGAAAGCCTTTAATGACAGAAATCTGACAGAAAACCTTTAATGACAGAAAACCTTTAATGACAGAAAAACTTTAATGACATAAATCTGACAGAAAAACTTTAATGACAGAAATCTGACAGAAAAACTTTAATGACAGAAAGCCTTTAATGACAGAAAAACTTTAATGACAGAAAAAACTTTAATGACAGAAATCCTTTAATGACAGAAAAACTTTAATGACAGAAAACCTTTAATGACAGAAAGCCTTTAATGACAGAAAAACTTTAATGACAGAAAACCTTTAATGACAGAAAGCTTTTAATGACAGAAAAACTTTAATGACAGAAAACCTTTAATGACAGAAAGCCTTTAATGACAGAAATCTGACAGAAAAACTTTAATGACAGAAAGCCTTTAATGACAGAAAAACCTTTAATGACAGAAAACCTTTAATGACAGAAAAACTTTAATGACAGAAAAACTTTAATGACAGAAAACCTTTAATGACAGAAAAACTTTAATGACAGAAATCTGACAGAAAAACTTTGATGACAGAAATCTGACAGAAAAACTTTAATGACAGAAATCCTTTAATGACAGAAAAACTTTAATGACAGAAAAACTTTAATGACAGAAATCTGACAGAAAAACATTAATGACAGAAATCCTTTAATGACAGAAAAACTTTAATGACAGAAATCTAACAGAAAAACTTTAATGACAGAAAAACTTTAATGACAGAAAAACCTTTAATGACAGAAATACTTTATTGACAGAAAAACGTGACAAAAAAACCTTAATGACAATTAAACTTTAATGATAGAAAACCTTTAATGATAATGTTTTAATGTTTGAATATCACCTGCATTGAAAACAATGTAATTTACATGAAGTGTGAATAGAATATACCAAGATGATTCTTACAAAATGGGATATAAAATAGTGATACTGAAACAGCTCAAAGCTTGTGTATCGTACACGAAAACACGCACATACACACACGCGCACACAAACTCGCACACACACAAACGACATAAAAATAATAACACACACTTGTAAGTTTTTAGTACTAGCTGCTCTGGAATAATAACATTTACATAATATCTGGAAATAATTACCGAATGGGTCGATAAAAACGGATAGAAAAAATAACAAAACAAATATTTCTTAACATATTTTGTCCCATTTTTAATATACGTTAGTTGCATTGGAAGCAATGCTAGTTAAATAATACGAAAATCTGAGAGGAAAGTACTGTAACTTCAATATGCTTAAATCAGAGAGTTTAGTACAGTAAGTATGATATGATAAATCTGAGATGACAGTACAGTAAGCATAATCTGCTTAAATCTGAGGGTACCGTATAGTACAGTAAGCATGTTATGCCTAAATACGATAGTACAGTACAGTACAGTAAGCATAATATGTTTAAATCTGAGAGGTAGGTATAATATACTTAAATGCGAAAGTATAGTCATTACGAGCACTATGCTTAAATCCGATAGTAAAGTGAGAATAATATGTGAAAATACAAAGAGTACAGTACAGTGAACATAATATATTTAAATCTTAGAGTAAGGTACAAAGAGCAAATAACAATAACAAAGCTTTGCATGAAGACATCTCATAATATTGGTACTTCTTGCCACGAGTTCAAATGTTAGTTGCAATTGAAGTAATAACATGTACATAAAATGTTTTCCGCTGGAGTCCATAGATACCCAAAAATTATTTTGTAACTTTGAAACGTAATCCCGAAATTTAAAAAATCGATCCCAAGCTCATAGATTCAAATTATATTATTGCCAGCATGTCTTGCTGCTGTGAATAGTTCTAGTGGTGTACACCTGGACTATGTATCTATATAGTGAGGCAGGGAGTGGTGTTAGTGGTGGTGGTGGGAGGCAACAGCACAGTACTGGCAATAAAGTGATGGGTTGTAAATATGGTTAAAGATGAAAACCTTCAGATAAATGTAAACATTAAGCATTCAAGGAGAAAAAAATATACTGTGTAAATTCATTCATGTTGCAAAAACTTCAGAAAAATACGAATGCAAATTGGAACGCTTTGAAATTAAAAATATATAGCAAATAAACAATGTAAGAAATATATCATTAACATACTTTCATAAATTTGTCTTGTGGACGTACATGAGGTTTGGGATGGGGAGGAAAATGTGCGTCTTGTAACTGTACGTTTACGTGTATGTGTTTCTATAGGTACAAACTATGTAGCAGCTAGGCAGTCTTCATGGTCATTGATACTGTTGTAATTCTGCTGTTATCCTCACTGTTCTCATAAGATGTCAGTGTTATCAGGCACTTTGACATGTTTCGTGTAAATAGTATAACCCACATCTTTGATAGTTGTCGTGTAAATAACCAGTATTTGGCAACAGCAATCCTAATAAACTGTATAATGTAATCACTGCTGTTTATTTGACAATATATTTAACTTTTCAATTACATACACAAAAAATCAGAGAAAGCTAACCTGAAGTTTTCGTTCTTACGGTAAGGACTTAATCAGCAAACTGTTGTAAACTCTCCTGTCAAAATCACTGTTCGTCATCATCATCATCATCATCATCATCATCGTCGTCGTCATCGTCGTCATCGTCATCGCAAATACGAATTAATAAAATCTTATAAATGAAAGTGCTTAAAATTCATTTCCTCAGTAACTGAAATGTCAAAATATATTCAGATATATCTTGATTAGAATTTAATTCTTCCTAAATCACACTTACCAATTCATTTTTGTAGATATTTTACAAATTAGTAGACCCACTATTTCAACGTGTATGATTTTATGGATTTTTTTTAACGTTTATGATTCTATGGATATGTTTCGTCGCATACTTCAAGCTGTAGGTCGGAGTCAAGTAAAGTTGATTAGTTGATTCATGGATTAATTGAGCAAATTTGTTGTAGTAGTATTTACTACTGTAATGGTAGCAACATCAGAGCCAACTGTAGTAGTAGTAGTAGTAGTAGTAGTAGTAGTAGTATCAGCTAAAATAGCATTAGCAGCTGTTGTTTGGGGTGGGGGACCCTTTCCAAAATGAATGTTAAAAAATTTGAATCGAAACTAATTTTGTTGGAACAGAATCTATTTACAGCCCAACTTAAACCAAATAAATATTATTACAAGGTTATTCTGAGGTTGATTTCTAAAGGAAAGCAGATAAACCACAAATCATTTCCGGTGCCGAGAAATTCCGTTTTTAATTTATCTTTATTGTCCGAGGTCAGGATTTGCTTCCTGTTATATATGTATTCACGTTTAGCTAAGCCAGAAAAATGGGTCTTTTGTGCTACACCTTTCTATTATGAAAATACTTAAAAGTAACTACTCGGTGTAGGTATATTCAATCCTCAGGAATTATTAAACATCTAACGGCATAATCGTCTATGCATTTGCTTTTTAAGGATCGACAAACACAATTACACACTTTAATATGGTAATACGTTTTAATTATATCTTGACAGAGATATTAATTCGACTTAGATTGTATTTTATTTCTCAGAACGATGGTCATATCAGACTGGTTTCTTATGATGAGGTTCATAGTTGATCGCTGGCGTACACATTGTCTGATAATAGTAAAAGAATGGGCAAACAATCAATGAGAATGTGCTCTCTCTCTCTCTCTCTCTCTCTCTCTCTCTCTCTCTCTCTCTCTCGATCTTGATCTCTCGATCTTGATCTCTCGATCTCGATCTTGATCTCTCGATCTCGATCTCTCGATCTCTCTCGAACTCTCGATCTCGATCCCGACCGACCGATAGTGTGTTCAGTTGTTTATTTTTCTGCACATATCTTAGCACAAAATATCTCCAAAGGCGCACAAACAAAGCGAATCCCCGAGTAACAGCTATCATCCGTTACACCAAGCTTGTTAGTAAAAACCACAAGGAAATCCCCGGTCGCTAACTAGGTCAAGGTTGGGATTGTAGAAAATCTGAAAACGATTGCGCACGTCTCTATTAGCATGCCACTGGCGAAAGGTACTATGGAAATTTGAACAGAATATTCCGAAAATGATTAACTCCATTGTGATATGACCGATGACTGAATATTTATTGCAGCATTAGGCCAGTACCTAGAGCATGCCACTGGCGAAAGGTACTATAGAAATTTGGACAGAATATTCCGAAAATGATTACCTCCATTGTGATATGACCGATGACTGAATATTTATTGCAGCATTAGGCCAGTACCTAGAATGTGTTTACCTCATTTGTTTGCGGTAATACCTCAAAAACGTTCCACTTAACCAACACCAATAAACAGTTTCAAAGTGTGCATGCGTACACTTAGAGTTAGGCAAAAGTTATTGTTTTTGAATTGCGAGTGAAAACTGTCGTAATGTGTGCTGTGAAGTTTTAGGAAGTCAAATCATATATTTGATTAGGCAAATAAAAGATAATATAATAAAAAATATCTTTTTTCCAGTTGGAGAAATGTCTGTTTCTCACTGCCAACCCTCGATTTTTTCCCCAATGCTACAAAAAAAAAAAAAAAAAAAAAAACAAACGTTTGGCCGAAATTGATGTGTGTATTTAACTGAACCGGTTTTACGCAGTACTTTGAAGTGCTGGAAATATTTTATATATATATATATATATATATATATATATATATATATATATATATATATATATATATATATATATATATATATATATATATATATATATATAAAATGTTTATAAAAAAAATTTAAAACCCAATAAACCTAATTTTAAAATCAGTGAAATAGGAAACACACATCTGAAGGAAGTAAACATTTATCATAAGTTACAACTTTTATGTCATCACCTTAGACGGTTTTATGTATGTATGTATGCATATATATATATATATATATATATATATATATATATATATATATATATATATATATATATATATATATATATATATATATATATATATAATCTGTTGTCGTTGTCATACATTATTTGCATTCCCGTTGATCAGGAAATTTTATTAATTTATCACCGTTGCCATTTTTATCGTTTTACCTTTAACTATTTGTTTTCATATCGCTGGTAGGTGCGAAACCTTTTACCACTTTTACATAATGAAATATATAACCTTATGTATGGCGCTAAATAGCCCCCTTGTGCTGGTACGCCGTAAAAATTCAACCAACCAACCAACCTTTTCTGATTTATACGTTGATGTTACAAGGACAAATAACTGCCTATTCATATTGTAAAATATAAACAATGCCTAAAAATTCATAATAACATATTTGCAACGTTTTGAATTACATATTTCTTGCATTTATGTCACATATAAACTGGCATAAAACTACTTTGTACATAATTTAATGTCATTGACATGGATTTACGTTTTAATAATACACAGACACCATTTGTGATAGTGAGACATAAAAATATCATTGGCCAATCAAAAAGAGGCTTGGAGGGGGGGGGGTAAAATGGCGTGGCATGGAAACAAAACAGCACGGCACAACACCATCCTAAAATGACATGTGTAAAACACAAAGCCTTTTTTGAGTCAAAACAATATTTTATTTCAGAAGGCATATTTTTATTTACTTGTTTATGTCTAAATAGCTTTTCTTGCTAGTATTTTAAAACCAAATAAAAACTACTTTCATATATCATGAATGTGTTTTGTTTTTTTTATTTTAGAAATACTGCAAGATCCCAAGTAAACAACTTCTTGTTTACAGGCATTTTATATAGAGCCTGGGAAGGTTACTCGTACATCCGGGCTTTGCTAAGCAAGATGGCGGCGTTGATGAAACTGTTTATCAATGAATATGGGATTGAGAATGCTGTGTGTACGTGTGCATGTGTGAGCAGATTCATGCATGGTTCCTACTCAAACGAAAATGCAAATACCTGTCAGCCCTGTCGTGATTGTGCTTATTTGTATCACCGTTTCTGTTTCCATTCCCAGATCCCAACTTTGAGGCTGGGGGTGAGTGTGGGGTGTGGGTGACTAGTTTTAGTTTCTTTCGAGCCAGGATTTTTCTTTTTCTTTTACCATAAGATAAAATGTTCGCAAATAATATAACAAATATTGTGGATTTCTTATATGCATAAAAATTCTTGATCATTGTTATCAAAAGAAAAACAACCACCACTACCATTCCTCTAAAAATGAAATGGCTGGCCCATAAGACGGGAGCCCAAAGCCTTTCCCATTTCGCAAACTGACGCGGTAATGAGAGACTGAAGACATGAACAAGGTATATTATACTACAATATGATATAATATATTTTT
Organism: Potamilus streckersoni; assembly: GCA_016746295.1. Taxonomy (NCBI): domain Eukaryota; kingdom Metazoa; phylum Mollusca; class Bivalvia; order Unionida; family Unionidae; genus Potamilus; species Potamilus streckersoni. The sequence goes on along the minus strand of JAEAOA010001147.1, from coordinate 82,075 downwards.
AGTCTACTTACTGTATGACACAAACATAAGTCACGTAACGTGACAGATTTGTATTTATTTGTTAGTATTATCTTTAATATATTTTCCCTTAAACGCTTCCAATAGCATGGATATGGATTCATTCATTGAGAGGAAGTTACTTTCTTCAACACTCACAGCCTTTCTCAGTAATACTTTGCAAGCCGATAATACCAAATATCTTATACGGGACGTGATAGTATGATAAATCCTTCTTGGCATCACAAAATACTTGTCTTACTAATACATCTCTGATATACAATGTTGTACCTAGAATATCAATGGTCCCCACCCTCCAATTATTGGGGGATATATTTTTATGGTCATAGGTAACTTGCATTATCTAATACGCCATTAATGCTACAACTGGGTCAATACAGAGCATCATAACTGAGTGGACAATTGTCTAAAACTCTGGCAAGACGTATGGTTCATTCTTGTACAGTTGAGGCAATATTTTTTCATGATAAATTCTAGATCTCCGCAAACGTGTCACAAAGTTCGCAATTTACAGTAAATTCTTACTGAGGTAAAGAATATTTCGAAGATTACTACTAATTTAGGTTTATATCCGTGTTCATTTATCGGCAATATATGACTTTTAATGATAAATGATTTTCAAATTAACATGTATTTGTATCTGAGAAGCGTAAACCCATATGACAATCCATTCGTTAAAACTGAAAAGTACTACTATGGTGTCTTGTACAGTGTCACCAGGGATAACCATTAAATGGTTGTTGTTGTTCGTCCATCGAGTCGACGAAGACCACTCTAGTCAACCGTGAGTTGGAGAAACTGGTGCTGTTCTGTGTTTGCGCAGGTGGCTGATAAGGCCAATCCTTGCACGGAGGGTTCGGTTGCAGAATGGACACGGGCTATGTGGGACATCTCCAGGAGGGTCGCTGGCACGTGCTTTTCTGACTTGCCTCTTTATCTCTGCAGCTGCTATTCTACTCGATTCGCACAGCTTGGAGCCTTTGTGTAGATAGGAACGCCAAGTGACTCGATCGCTAGCTGTTTGTTCCCATGAGTCAGGGCTTATGTTAAACGCTTTTAATGCAGCTTTCAAATTGTCTTTCAAGCGTTTTTTTTTCTGAACTCCGTGGAATCTGTGTCCTTGCTGTAGCTCGCCATAGAAGAGTTTCTTAGGCAGCCTGTTATCTGGCATGCGTACATGTCCCGCCCAGCGTAACTGGGACTACATCAGGATGGTGTGAATGCTGGGGAGACCTGCTTTGGCTAGTACTTCGGTATCTGGGACTTTGTCCTGCCATTTGATATTGATTATTTTCCTGAGGCTTATGTTGTATAAGTGGTTCAGCTTCCTGTCATGGCGTTGATACACCGTCCACGTTTCGCATGCTACAATGCTATACTGTGCGTGTTACATGAAACACGCATATTATCTGGTTTACCTTCCAAACACGTGGCTAAAATGCCTGTGAGTGTTAAGTTTTTAATTCTTCCTGTTTTGAATTTTATAGTTTTTAGAAAAAGTGTATCTAGCGAAACACTAAAATTATTGTAACATACCAAACGTTAATAATTTATTATAAATAGTTTGTGGGTTTTACACTTGCACACGTGGTAGAGATACGGTGCAGATTTAACACCTCGATATGTGTGCCTGGGTGTAGGTTGTGGTTTATACACTTGTACACGTGTGTTAGAGATACGTTCTGGATTGTACACTTTGATACTTGTACCTGGGTGTAGGTTGTGGTTTATACACTTGTACACGAGTGTTAGAGATACGTTCTGGATTGTACACCTTGATACGTGTACCTTGGTGTAGGTTGTGGTTTATAAACTTGTACACGTGTGGCATTTATACATTTTTTTGACACTTCCAATATCCACTGCAGTTTAAATATGTGCCAGTTTTTGTGTTTGGAATTATTGTAATTTGTATTTCAATACACACTGCGTCTTAAAATGTGGGTAGGAGCGAAAAGCAACGGAAGTGTCAACTATATATTGAAGAAAAAAAAACACAACAAAAATGTAATCAACGGTCTTATATCATAATGTGCCGCTTAAAATATCACAAAGATGTACCAAACTCACATCAATGTTCAGGGTCTGACAGGTGTCTTGGCTCCCCTCCTTCCCATCTGTTTCCCTCGCAAGGTGAATCAATGATAAGTTCAAGTCTCGGAAAACCTTTATTCATCTGTTCTAATATTTGTTTCGGATTATATATATATATATCTATATATATATATATATATATATATATATATATATATATATATATATATATATATATATATATATATATATATTCACGAATCGTGTAGCAGACTGAAAAATTTTATTTCAACAAAAATTAAATTCATTTAGATTTTGGCGCGATACAGACTAACAATTATTAGTTAAACAAAATTTAATTTCAAACATATTTTGGCGTTATTGTCTATCTTCTGTACTTATAATTATTTAGCAGAGAAAATATACTCGTATAAAATAGCTGAAAAAACTGATCATGTATCAGAAGGCATGCAGTAAAATAGATACTATTTATTTGAAACAGGATTAATGTGATGTGCGCAAAAGGAAACGGCAAATAAACATGTGAAAATACATCTTACAACAAAACCATTGGTGTATTAGTTGTCTTGATGACAATGAATTTACAGCATATGTATAACACGATTTATAATTGTCATGCAACTGTTTTTTAATCGAAAATTGCTTACTTTATTTGGTGTGTTTTGTCAAAACAAATGCTCATGCATTTTAATAATTCTTTCTTTTTTTGCCTTTCATTCTTTCTTTCCTTCCATCTCATTTGTGTTATTGAAAGCTTTGTCGGTTTACAGGTTTACTAATATCTATCAGAGAAAGCATGTTCATACAAAATACATAGAACACATTATCATGTCTGCAAAGGCACGTACTACAATAGACGCTATTCAAACATGACTTGCGTGACGTAATAAAAAATAAAAGGCAGTAAAACTTGTAAAACTAATATTACTACTACTACTAATATTAATAATACTGATAGGCCTACTAATAATATTTTAGTACTAGTTTTCCTGGCATCAATGGAATTACAACATTTCTGGACACACAGCAAACTGGTTTATACACAAAATGGAGAAATGTTGGCAAGGAAATATTTGCGACTGTTGTGAAGAAAAGAAAAAGAAAAGTCAGAAAACCTTTGAAAAATAATAGTGATAGCTGCCCTTTGAATAAATGTCATTTACATAATATCTGGAAGTAATTATACCGAGTTGGTCGATAAAAACGAAGAGAAAAATAGTACAACATAAATATTTATGAACACAATTATGTCCTATTGTTATGAACAGTAGCTGCACCAAAAGTTACATATTAACTAAAAATCTTAGAGAACAGTACAACAAACAAATAACAACGACAAAAAGCTGCATGAAAAACATTTCGTAATAATGGTACTAGCTGCCACGAGTTCGAACGTAAGTTGCACTGGAACTAATTTTATTTACATAATATGCATAAATCTGAGAGTACATTAGATATCCAAATTTATTCATAACATCGTACGCAAAAGTAGCACCAGAAAAATGGTTCAACCTAACTGCACTTTTTATCACCTTACACTGAGATAACGCTCGTAAAAATTCATTTTTAACATACGAGTGTTTTTGATATTACGAAACATGTCACATAATATATCTTGAAGTATTTTTTGCCTTACAATGTTAATTTGCATTTTGATATTAATTAAATAACCTACAAACAATCTGCATCAGAATAATTGCAAAATATGTCCCGAAAATAGGTTTATAAAATTATAGAAAAAGGAGATGATGAAAATAATAAAAAAATTAAAGGTCACTATTTTCAGGCATTGAGAGCTAAGGAAGACTTTAATCTCTGGTAGAGGTTTAATTTGAAGCGTAGTGTATTCGATTACTGTATACGTAAACTTGTTCCAGGAATAAAGACTATATAATTGATTATAGATATACGGAAAAAAAAGAATAGAAAAAAGTGTCTCATTGTGAAATAATGGTGACAATCTCTTTGCAGGTTGCGTGAATAATTAGCATGATGTATATATTCAATAATCAACTCGATTTTTTAGAAAAGGAATACAAAACTGTATGTTGTATTGCAAAATAATGGAATGAGTATGTTTATACAACTTAAAAATATATTTAATTAGTTTCAGAACACGTGAATAAAACTAATGTGCCCTCTTTAAACTAACCTGTACATTTTCATGTATCATATTACCATAATTTAAAATCAGCAGGCACTGCATCATAACGTATTTCGTCCTTGGAGCAGTTTTGGAAGCTGTGCAATGTTTAGTTGTTAACTATTAACTCTTTTCGTGTACTTTGGTCTCATCGAATCTAACGAAAACCCTATTACTTCATGGTCCTCGCTGAGCCGTATTTCACACGACTGGAAATCATTAACTCGACAGTTTGAGCTTCAGATTTTTTTTTTTGTTACCAGTCAGAGATACAGTTACTTTTAAAGGTAGATTCTGATTGACTGATAGTGAAAACTCAAATTCACGTTCATGCTCAGTTATATAACCTTTAAGCCTGATCTGTACTTTGAAAAGAAAATCATTTTATTTAAATTTTTAAACAAGAAGTCATTATTTCGCATTTTTTTTTGACCAATTAAATCAGGAAAACTGATCATAGCAAGTCTTATAAAATATATGAGCTAAACATCATTTAACGTATTTGTTGCCTTGGATACCTTGTATAACATTTCCATGAAAATATCCTCTAAACAATTTCCTCGCGCTGTTTCTAGCGCTGTATTACCAACATACGTCACAGCGTTGATGTCTACTTCTGGAAGAGTAAACAGAAATGTGAGCACGTTCAAGTTTCCAGTTTCTGCAGCTCTGTGAAGCACGGTTTGTCCAGTTTTAAGTTCTCTGGCGTTGACATCAGCGTTCTTTTCCACAAGGAACTGCATCAACTTAAGATTTTCACTTATTGCGGAGAGATGAAGGCAGGTTACACCCTCACAGTTTCTCACTTCTAGACTTCGATTAAATGTCTGAGATTCAGCCAAAACCTTTGCAATGTCGAGGTCCCCTTCTCCCCTGCACACAATGTGAAGAACCGTATCTCCTCTGCGATCCTGATGGGTGACTGAGGCGCCTCTCTCCACAAGTCGTTTAACAATTGTTGTCTGCTGCGTTAAAACCGCTAAATGCAGAGCCGTCTGAAACAGGCGATTTTGTACGTCAAGTAGATTTGAATCTGGGCATGCGTCGATGAGACGAAGTACAGCTTCCTCCTTGCCTTGTATGATACATCTGTGAAGAACAGTATCCCCGTCTTCGTCCTGGAAAACAAATGCTATCCAAGCTATGTTTATTAACGATGAGTCAATTGGGTCAAAATTACAATGCATATGTCCAGAAGGCAAACCTAATAAATTGGAATCGCGCAACGTAATTAATCCAAAGTCATGGCAGAGATTATTGAAATGTAGGGCTTTGCTTTGCTCATCAAGTTCAAAGAAACCTTTTGGAAAAAACGAACGCATACTTGATTTTTCCTGGACGAAGGCTGTTGGACGGTTACACATTACAGAACACATTTTCATAGCATCAATTAGTTTGATCAACCATGTGCAATAATGTATTAAGTTGACTGCCTTGTCAAAGTTCTGGGCGATCAATGAGTTCCTGTCAAAAAGAAATTATGAAAATCACTTAAACAATTAATGCAATTATTGATTTCACAACAAAAAATGTTTAAATTACGAAAATGTATTACTTTATTAAATATATCTGTAATTGGTCATTTTAAATTATTATAACCCATGAATTCTTCTATTTAAAAAAATGTGCAAATCATTACAAAAAACTGTCAACCGAAATGATCATATCTAATATTTCTTGCCATAAATTAAATATTGGCAAGATATATATACAACCAGTCTTCGTCCCATTTTACTTCCTGCATCATGGAGGTTGATTCAGTAAAGTGCATTAAAGAATACGAGATTTGTAAAACGTTAATTTTTTGCAGATACACAGACAACCCAACCTGTTTATTTTTCTAAATATCCTACGCACTCCCTACATCCTGCTAGTGTAGTACTTAACTCTTACTTGTGATACGAGTCATGAGTTTGCAAATTATAGAAAAGTATGCATCACTAACTTACTTGTTGAAAATCACAAAAAGTGCTTATATGTTGCTGCACGTCTTCACGTTTGTTTAAATATATCTTGTGGCGTGGAGTATGTAGCGAGAACTGAAATGTGCAGGCGTATATTAAGACACTTCGTGGTTTTTCCTGTGAGATAAAAATAAGTGTCGAGTACAAGGACACTTGCTGTAATAGTGCTAAAAATATCACAAGAGCTTTACAAGTGTAACAAACCGTTACGGCTTTCCGTGTATTAGGAGAAACACAGACAATTTAGAAAACATATGAGTGAACTGCAAAGAGACACAAAAGTAAGAAAATATATAATTGATATATTTTAATGAATACGTATTGTAGAGATATGTTCTCTCTCTCTCTCTCTCTCTCTCTCTCTCTCTCTCTCTCTCTCTCTCTCTCTCTCTCTCTCTCTCTCTCTCTCTCTCTCTCTCTCTCTCTCTCTCTCTCTCTCTCTCTCTCATAGCTCCAAACTGTGTAGCAGACAGTCCTCACGACTCCTTATAATGTAGCGAATCTGTTTCTATCATCAGCGTTCCCAAAATGCGTTAAGTCAGTGTCTTCAGATCTTTGACATTTTTATGTAAATAGTCATCATAATCATTATCTTTGACATTTTACGAGTAAATATTATCACTGACATTTTTCGTGTAAATAGTGTCAACACCATGTTTGACATTTTTCGTGTAAATAGTGTCAACACCATGTTTGACATTTTTCGTGTAAATAGTGTCAACACCATGTTTGACATTTTTCGTGTAAATAGTTACTTCTTAAGTAACAACGTCAGTACTAACAAACTATACAAGTAATCACTGCTGATTATTAGCAATAACATCATCATCATCGTCATCGTCGTCATCACTACTACGAACAAATTGCATTTTTTAAAAGGGTCGTAAATTAATGTATTCGTTACTTGAAATGTCGAAATATATTAAATTTATTTGCTTGATTTTTATTCTTCCTGAAACCTTTTGATCGTTCATTCTTGTCAATATTTTGTTTTTACAGATGATTCAGTCAATCGTGTACGATTATGTGGGTATGCTTGGTAACATATTAAAGTTATATATCACACATAAATTAATCTGACTGATGCAGTAATTTAAAGGCTGACTGATCAGAGTAGTACTAGTAGTGGTTATAGTGGTAGTAGTAGAAGCAGTAATGATTATGTGTTGTGATTATGATTTTAATGTAGCTTTAACCATTTTTCAGACATATTGCTACGATGTCTGCAGAGTGTCAGTTTATTGTGATGTGTAGCTCTGGGGCATCATGCAGCAGACATGTAGCATGATGTCTCACCCAGTCCCATTATCCTGACACCAGGACGACCAGTCCTAACACTAACCTCTTAATGCTGAGCGTCAAGTGAGACAGCTATTAGTACCATTTTTGTAAGTCTTTGGTATGACTCAACCGGGAATCGAACCACTAGGTCACCGGAGCGGTATTATTATTATTATTATTATTATTATTATTATTATTATTATTATTAGTAGTAGTAGTAGTAGTAGTAGTAGTAGTAGTAGTAGTAGTTGCAGCTGAAGTAGCAGTAGTAGTAGTAATCGTTGTTGCTGGAGTGGGTGGTACTATATTTTAAATAATGTTTAAAAAAACTGAATTGAAAACATTCTTATTGAAACAGAAAGGCGTTACAGCTTAAGACAATCCGCCTAGATATTAGTACAAGATTACTCTAAAACCCTGAGGGTGATTTGCAAAGGAAAGAAGATAAACCACAAGTCATTTCCTGGGCCTAGAAATTCCATTTTAATTCATCTTTATTGCCAGAGCTGAGATTTTATTTCCTGTCACATGTATTCATGTATCGTTAGTCCTTGGGAATTATTACAAATTTTAATTCATAATCCTTTTCACCATCTTTAATCAAACATTGAGTTAAATATTATGCAATTTACTGAATGTTTAAAGATCAATAAAGGATATACTCAAAGATTGGTACATGTAAATACAACTCATTTTGGAAAAAGAATAAAAGAAAACGTTTTTCTTACACATTAAAAATATTCTGCTCACAGATGTTGAATGTAAAACGTTACACATACAATAACACACTATACAGTCAGTTTACTTTTTTGTATATCTCTCAGCAGCAAATGTCTGTAAAAACCCCAGGAAATTCTTGGTTTCATACGAATTTTCTAGACCTGGATTAAAAGTTAATTACGTTGTAAGTTTTGAAATACTAGCGTTTTGGTCTTTCCTTGCACTGCTAGCTAGGCCTTCAGCTATGCATGTACAGTGTGCTAGGGTGTTGGTAGAAACCGTGGGAACTCCCCGGTCGTTAACTAGGACATTGGCCGGGTTAGTATAAAACATCGAAACGATCGCGCGTGCCGCATTTACCATTTCGTAGCAGTATTAATTATGGAAATTTGGACAGAAAATTGTACGTCAATTGTTATATGACCAATTACCGTTTTTTATGTGTGTCCTTGATATGTCAAGACCCTGAACATGAAGCAAAACTTTCTTGCTTATCAAATCAGAGACATTTACTTTAGTACCCTTTCGAGGAAATTCAAGGTCCTTTAGAAATTTTGGAACTAAACCCAAACCAACACCAACACCACCCTAACTGACTGTATCTGGCCTAGTTGTATGACACAAATATATAATGTCAGTGTCATATATCTAATGTCAGTGTCATATGTTATTTTTATTTAGAAATATTATTTTCAATATTGTTGGCTTTACCATTTTCCAACAGCATAGAAACAAAACCATCCATGGAGTGAAAATACTTTCTTCAGCATGCACAACCCGTGTTACACCGTGCAAGCCGATAATGCCAAGTCTTACATTGGACGTGATAGGACGCGAAAAATCGCCTTTTCGTGCTGTCAAAAGGAAGCTTGTGAGGCTTCACTTTCTTTCAAGTTTCCTACTTTGCTTCGGAGTAGAAAATATCTATACATGCAACCAGATGACAAAACTTCATTTATTTCACTTATTCCACCGTAAGCAGTCTAATCATTATAAATTGCATTTCTTTTTCTGATTTTACCGTAATACAGAACTTTAAGTATCATTGTGAAGCAAAGAGCCGTATTAAGAAGTTTGGGGGCTCTATGCACAAACTCTGACCTTAAAAGTAACCAGAATTGCGCTTCAGTCTTTGTCTCAGATATAGAGTATTGCACTGCATTTCCATATGGATGTGTGTCAGTGTTTGGGCCGCCGCGTGACCCACTGCTTCGCTGGACACTATGCATGTGCCTTAAAACGGCACCGGCGAAGCATGGAAGCTTTAAGATGTAGTTCAATGTCATTAAAGCACAGAAAACCAATTTCTGCATTTAGGGGTACATTTTTATTATAAAACAGACTGTCGCTACGTTCTTTTCGAGGACTAAACGACGGTGAAAGACATTCCAGAAATGATAAACGTAAAGTTGTAAATATGAGGAAAATCCAATTGCCTGACACTGATGCATTTAGTTTAGTGTTGATGTTTCTTTCGCGACATATTATGCTATTTTATGTTGTCTCTTAATCGGATTTGTGTTAGTTGTAAAACATTGACGTTCCTCGCTTTGGTATACAATTAGTCTTGATTGTATAAGAAATAAGCCTCACGAGCCTGTCTCTTCTCCTTAACACGCTTTCATTTCTTTTTTCTTTGACGCATGCTGAGCAGAATTTCAACTGTTTATGACAACGCAAACTTGGGAATCTTTAAGGTTGTAAGCACTTGTTAAACTCAAAATAAATATTTTTAAAAATTCCAGGCTATAAACACGCACAGATGTACAAGATGCGACGACCATAATGAATTGAAAGAAGTTATTCGGCATGCTTTGGATAACTACCCTGATTATGAGTCACGATCGTAACTGATCAGACAGGCAAGATAGGGTACAGAACTGTTGTTGTTGATGTTAGATTCTTTGAGGAAAATTTTAAAATACATTTCGGTTACATTTCACTTTAGTTTTCAATAACTACTACCTGCATTTATTATAAACATCCCGTGTCTTCCTAACAAACTTGTATATCAAATTAATAAATCACGTGTTACCTTGGAAATTCATTAAAGAATTGGCTGAAAAAGACTTAAAAACCACAGACATTGAATATTTTCAATGCAAGACGTAGTGCTTAAAATTGACATTGTCATCTGCAGTTTTCATCGCCTTAACTGAGGTTGACCATTGCTAGTGCCATCGTAGTTCGTCGCGGAAGAACATTCACTAAAGAAATATCGAAGCTGGGTTTTTTTTTAACAAAACAGGCGGGTGGTGGTGGTGGTGGGACACATGAGCAAGATCTCGTGGGCAAAATATCCTTGAAACACGCCAGTGTCGGTGCTTACCTGTACCATCTACTCCTACTCAAACTTTAGTGACCAAACCGGTGGACTCTCATCTTGGGTAGCCAGGGTTTCAATATGTTAACCTATTCTACAACAACTTGGATAATCAATCAAATTTTTCAGTTTTTCGGGTCTGTGAATTTCGTTGCATGCAGCGGCAAGCAAATATCCATATTCCGATATGATAACCCTATCTACACCTTGGCAGATCTAACAGATATACTGATGCTTTGTGATAGCAAAATCTATTGAATTTCATGAGTTGCCTCCCCTAGTATAAAAGGCCAACTTATCAAAATTATGGCACATTGTACATCGGCCGAAAATAGTGGGGACGACATAAAAAGGATACTTTGAAATGTTATGTACCAGAAGGAATCCATTACAGGTGTATTTGGAAAATTGTTTATTTATTCGTCCATTCAAGTTGTGTGCTCACCTACATGTAGGAAAAGTTCAAATTTAAACAACTTAATTTTGATTGGACGTGCGGTCGCATCAAATGAATTTCACACACCAAACGAACAGAAATATCTGCTCGATACGCAAAGGTTTAGTTAGGTTTATTCCAATCGAACCTTGAGTAGCGAAAACGCAGTTTATCTTACTTATCAGATAGTGAGAAATTTCTCAGATATCAGATCTGTAAGTTTCGTTGTGCCAATGTTTGACGTATGTTTGATTTGGAGATTCCAAGCTTTCCTCTTTGAAGTAGCACTTGTATTTATATATAATTGTGTTGCTACAACGGACATTTAGAGTTGAACCACAACATTGCGTTGTTACAGCTGTTGTAGAATTGTAATCTTTTGAGATCACCGTACTCTATTTTATTTTTATTTTTTGTCGCTTTCTAGTACAAACAGAGAGAGAGAGAGAGAGAGAGAGAGAGAGAGAGAGAGAGAGAGAGAGAGAGAGAGAGAGAGAGAGAGAGAGAGAGAGAGAGAGAGAGAGAGACAGAGACAGACAGAGACAGACAGAGACAGAGACAGACCGAGACAGAGGCATACAGAGACAGACAGTAAAAATTTAATTAAAAATCGTTACAAATTACGTTGTTACTTTTAATTGAATCAAATATACTAATTTTAACGAAAAGATTGGAAAAATGAAACTGACTATTTAATCTAAGAAATGAAATTGATTTCTTACAACTGATTTTGAAAGAAATTCTTTGACATTATGTTTCAAAAGCTTACATTGAAAGTGCAAAAAGGGCGCCAGCAGAATTAGTTTCGGGGTGGGGTGGTAGGGGAAAATATGGTCAGTTAAATTTTACAGAGATAGTCCAAAACGTGTCTAGAGGTAAAACTCTTACTCACGAAGTGCTATTTACTTATTCCAAAGTCACTCGTAAGTTCAGTAAAATCTATACAGTTGGCTGTCGAATGATTGCTGTACACGAACAAAAACATTTCAAAATGTACAGTCAAGTGATTGCTGTAACTGTACATGAACAAGAGCCTTTTAGCATGTACACTCTGTCAAGTGATTACTGTAACTGTACATGAACAAGAGCGTTTCAGCATGTACCCTTTATCAAATGATTGCTGTAACTGTACATGAACAAGAGCCTTTCAGCATGTACACTCTGTCAAGTGATTACTGTAACTGTACATGAACAAGAGCCTTTCAGCATGTACCCTTTATCAAATGATTGCTGAAACTGTACATGAACAAGAGCCTTTCAGCATGTACACTCTGTCAAGTGATTGCTGTAACTGTACATGAACAAGAGCCTTTCAGCATGTACACTCTGTCAAGTGATTGCAGTAACTGTACATGAACAAGAGCCTTTCAGCATGTACCCTTTATCAAATGATTGCTGAAACTGTACATGAACAAGAGCCTTTCAGCATGTACACTCTGTCAAGTGATTGCTGTAACTGTACATGAACAAGAACCTTTCCGCATGTACACTCTGTCAAGTCATTGCATCAGACTTAACACAACACTGCAATGATGTAACTACCAATGAGGGAATACATCTATCATAGAATAAGATATTGTCTTTCAGGGAAAGTGAAGACTGATAGAGTTCAAAATATTCAAGTTCTTCTTTTACTCTAAAATAACATTTTCAAACACTTGCTAGTCGGTATGCTGTGGGTTAAAATTATATACCACGAGATGTATAAATGTTTCATAAAAAAGAAAATGAGAATTGTAGAGTTTCCTTATAATGGAAAATGTATACAACGAGTGGTATATCATTGAAAAAGTGTACATACTGTACATATATTTTATTTATATCATATACAAATACATTTGCCCTTTGAACGAGATTTACTCCAGGCAGCGGTGTATTGACCTAGTGAATGAGCTCATCATATCCTCGAGTGTATCCGCTACAAAATGTAGTTCTATGCCTTTTGTGGCAATTTACAATCACCTCTGTATATTGATAAGTTGATTTTTTTCTTGTTTAGTTTCTTTTTTCTTCAAATCGATTATGATTTAACCATGAAAGTTGGTATTATTAATAAAAGTAGAGCACTATAGACACTTGGTTAGCTACGCCATTCAAAAGAACGCTAAGCTATTCACTTAACGGCTCATGGAAATTAATGTGGAATAGAAACAAAGCGAAATGGCGAACCAACAAGAGGTAATTAAAATATTTTTAATAGATTTACAGTTGATCTAAGTCATTATTCTGCTTTAGCAGCAGTTTAACCGACTATAAACGGTCTGTCTGTCTGTCTCTCTCTCTCTCTCTCTCTCTCTCTCTCTCTCTCTCTCATCCTTCTTTGGTTGGTTTGATTAAACTTTTACCATTATTCATAAATTAGAGATATCATGGGATTACACAGACAAAAATCCTCCACGTATATTTCATATATTTTAGCCCGTATCTTGCTATGATGGTCCAGAGAGAGAGAGAGAGAGAGAGAGAGAGAGAGAGAGAGAGAGAGAGAGAGAGAGAGAGAGAGAGAGAGAGAGAGAGAGAGAGAGAGAGAGAGAGAGAGAGAGAGAGAGAGATAACAGGATTGGTTAATAATGTAAGTTAGGTTTAGGAAAATAATCTTTTGAGACCTTATTCTAGTTGAAAGTGAAAAATAGAGACATTTTTTGGATGGAATTTCAGTTCTTTAATATTCTTGAGTTTAGAACACTCATTACTAAAATTGCACCTGACTCTTTGGTGCGGAATTGACAGCACATCTTTAAAACTTATGCAGGTCCAGAAAATGCCGCAGCTCATATCTTTTCCCCTGCACAGAAGCTGACCTCCAGGTTTATTCTGTACTGATAAATATGTTTGGTCATGAGCGGTCATACATTTTAAGTTATTGAATTTTTAATATTATGTAGTTTGTACAAGTTTACCATGTGAACTGAATTAGTACCACGATTCCTAAAGGCTGCACAACTATTAAAGGGATATAAATCCAAAGGCTGAAGATAATGCGGGTGCTAGTAATTTCCCTTTAAACCATAACTCGTACTGCAGAATTTCAATGGTAGACAAAGGCAAACAGGTACTAATTATTGAATTATGCAAATGCTTTCACAAAGTAAAAATAGATGTCGCTTTGGCTTGTAGACTTTTAGGGAATTATACAACGTTTTCAGTTTCCGCAACTAGTCTATACAAGCTGGTTGTATTTATAGTTTTAGCACATGTGAAGACAGAAATGTAGAGGTTTACAAACACAACGTTTTTGTGTTTATTTGTTTGTCGTAACTATGTTTTGTATTTGCCTTTGAAAAAGACTCATTAAGAGTCGAAAGCGCTTAGGCTAGTTAGTTACTAGTTTCGTACTGTTCGTCGTCAGTTTATTGCATCTATTTTAATTAATCCCTGACAAACGTGATCCCTTGGTGGATCCAGTACGCTTGAGAGGTTGAGAGGGTTGTTATTCGACATATGATTTGTATTCTTTATATATATATATATATATATATATATATATATATATATATATATATATATATATATATATATATATATATATATATATATATATATATATATATATAAGAAATTGTGCAAAGACTTTTTAAGATAATGCAGATAATACAATAATTATAATCTTGCTTTAGTGATTTTACATCAGTTTCCTTTATCTGCAATTTCGAAAACATTTTGCAGAACATCTTTACGTTTCATCCTTTATCTTTTTGTGCTTTTTGTTTACATTTATTTGAAAGGGTTTGTATTTCTAATTTTGCGTGTTGTACATTTTCACATTTTTAAAGGTCCGGCCCAACGGATTTCGGCCCCATAGGCGAATTATGAATTTGAAGTCCCACTACCCAAGAGGAAAAAAAGTCACTTCCGTCTACTTTGGGGCTTTTTAAGGCCTGGTCTCATATGGAATTACTATAAATTGGAAATTCTTTTCGCCCAGTAGAGCGTCAGTCCTTTCGAGGATCTCTTGTCTAACTCTTACATCCCAGGATCATTCAGTGATTCTTCGCCAATAAGTTTAAATGTGTTTTCTATGCATTGGTTCTCGTCCTACTATATTATTAGGACCAGTCTTATTAATTCACAACTTAAAAATTGACATAAACTTGATGCATGTGTTTATACTTATTTATTTATAAAATCGCTTTGATTAAACTGTAAATTTATAATATATCTAATTAGGCTTTGTGTCTCACATGACAACATAGACACTATAGCAAGCAGTTCATAATTTTCAGAAACTGCGTATAAGCAAGCACAATCATGGTGAGTAAGCTTCTACTACTATAATAATAATAATAATAATAATAATAATAATAATAATAATAATAATAATAATAATAATAATAATAATAATAATAATAGATCTTATTGTTGTAGCAACAATATCTATATTCCTGAAACTAATTTAATCGTGTCATACAAAATTAACTCTTCAAATACTGATTGTGGATGTGGTCTCGAGTATGCATTAGTGTTTATGGCATGAAATCTATCTTTCCTTCTCTCTCTCTCTCTCTCTCTCTCTCTCTCTCACACACACACACACACACACACACACACACACACACACACACACGCACACTGACACTGCCTTGCTGTTCACTGTTTCCTATTTTCATAACACTGTCTGAGTTCTTTCATGTCAGTAGGGAGTCACGAGCGATTTGCAGCAAACATCATGGTTTTGTGAACTATATCTCTGACTACAGTCCAATAAAGAGGCTAGACGAATTAACTATAGAAAATATATGCATATATGGAGGCATCGGCAAATTTTCCCACGTGACAAACTGAAGGATGCAACTTTTTACAACGGGAAGTGTGAAGTGGTTCTTTCTGTCTCGTGATGACATATATGTTTTAACGATGAATCATTACAAGACGCTCATGGTGACTTGCATGTTTTGACGATGGACCATTACAAGATACTCGTACTGATGTGCATGTTTTGACGATGGACCATTAGAAGACGATCATTCTGGCGTGCATGTTTTGACGATAGACCATTACAAGACGCTCATGGTGACTTGCATGTTTTGACAATGGACCATTACAAGACGCTCATGGTGACTTGCATGTTTTGACGATGGACCATTACAAGACGCTCATGGTGACTTGCATGTTTTGACAATGGACCATTACAAGACGCTCATGGTGACTTGCATGTTTTGACGATGGACCATTAAAAGACGATCATTCTGGCGTGCATGTTTTGGCAATGGACCATTACAAGACGCTCATGCTGACTTGCATGTTTTGACGATGGACCATTACAAGACGCTCATGCTGACTTGCATGTTTTGACGATGGACCATTACAAGATACTCATACTGATGTGCATGTTTTGACGATGGACCATTAGAAGACGATCATTCTGGCGTGATTGTTTTGACGATGGACCATTACAAGACAAATGGTCTCCTTCGCACATAAACTGTAATGCATGCATATCCCCTAATGAATACGGTTGGTTCCAATTTCTTCCGAAGCATATTTTTTTTTTTAAAAAAGAGAACTCCAACTGAATTAAGATTCATCATACATTCGACATTTTAAAATTCAACATAGATTCACATCACATGGCCTCACCTAGCTAACAATTCGAGCATATAAGTGTTGGTGAAAAGCACGTGTGTTGTGCAAAAAGAATACCACTAACAATTGGATTCTGAAGATGCCTGCGATGCCCACCTTTAACTAATTGAAACTACTGCAAAAGAAATAAGCATACCGCGCCTGCACCAACAGCTCTGGCGTATGGAACGCTAGAGCTTTCTTAAGATGAAAATTTTTATAATATGATGTAGAAACCTCTTTATATTACTTACTTTTGTATTTTTATTATGTACAGACATCTTTGGTGCTATTATCCTTATACCATTTAGAAGAACAGAAAACTTTATATTCGGCTGAAACTTCCTTATTCCTTATATTGTGTGCAAATTTCTTTATGATGATGAGCAAAGACTAACTTTCGCAGGTGCGCGCACTCTGCGCTATAGTAACTAAATAATCGTCTATGCTACCTGGCGATTTACAAGCCAATTTTGTATATTATGACTACGCCGATGAACTCAGTTCGAAATAAGTGACACCATTATTTTCTTTATTTTCCTGACTTAATGAAGTCACTCTAATACATCTCTTGGAAGTAATTTTTAACTAAGTTTACTTCTTTCAAAAAAAGCGTGTTAAATACGTTTTGCAAAGGGTAAAATTTCCGATGCTTAGTGGAACATTTCCGTTCTCAAAACTACATTTTCAGAGGTTTTGTATGTTGTAAAGATCTTAAATTTTTGAGGTAAGTAAATCTTGCTTGTAATTTGCAATCTCATAAGTCTAAATAGAAGTGATCGTTTAAAATAAAAAGAACCAAAAAAACAAACAAACAAACAAACAAATAACACAAATGGAGTTTGCAAAGTTTGTGCGCGTGGCCTAGGAGGGATATATAGTCTCACTACACAGCTACATTACGTTCTGTAGCAAGACGTAATGGCTGGAATTTTGAGCCAAATTCTGGACGATCTTTCATTTGTTTACTTTATTGCGCAAGTTGTTGAATGAACAAAAATCGATTGAATAGAATCTTGTAAAAATCTGACTAAAACAGTGCTTAAAAGACTCAGACATAACACTTTGGAAATTTAATACACTCCAGAGACGTTAATACAATTTAAACATCAACTTTTAACGACTACATACAAGGTAGATATTCGTTACAAAGTTATGATATTTGTAGCTTTTTCTCGTATTCAACACTAAAGAATAAGATCAGAATATTTAAATATAAAAATCTAGCTTAGCGATGGCTGCACAGAGTATTCAGCCAACGATATCGTACGCAATCTATTGTAGTAATTTAATTTCCAGCTTAGCGATGGCTGCACAGAATATTCGGCCAACTATATCGTACTCAATCTATTATAGTAATTTAATATCCAGCCTAGTAATGGCTGCAGAAGAGAATTAGTCATCTAAATAGTATTGAACCCATTAGACTAACTTAGCATATTACTAAGATTATAGTTCGTCCCTTATTTCTAACCGAAATCCATATATGTCTTTGAGACCTTCCAGAACTTGAAATGGATGACTGGTAAAATGTACCTGTAATATTCTTATTACATCTTTCTGGGCTTTGGAGAATTCTGGCAGGGTTGTTTTAAAAACATCCTCGTAGAACTTCACCGTCTTGGAGAAAGCTTGATTCCATGATGTCGGCTGCCATTCTAGTATTTTCCGAGCTTTAGACGGGTCGATTGGTCCTAGTTTAACAGATGGATACAGATGTAAAGCATCTGGGCTAAAATCTCTTTTAATCTCAACATCATCAACGCCTAACTCTTGAAGGAGTTGATGAATAAATTCGGATAATGTAGGCGTGTCAATAAATGCTAGATTGTATGCTTGATTGTAGATCTTGTCATCTGCCTCCAGACATTTCAGTACAACGTCAGCTACATCGTCTGCGTACACGAAGCTTAAGGGCTTGTCCCATAATTGATCTGGGACGGAAATGGGCCTCTCAAGATACTTTCTCAGCTGTATCCATAACTGATAAAGCCACCATCTTCGAGTGTTGTCACGTGGTCCAACTACATCCGGAAGCCTGAGTGAAATATACGAGACACCTGTTTTGGCACATTGCTTCTGTAATTCTTCTTCAGCCTCTAACTTGCCATGTCCGTAGGAGTCCTGACTGTTGAGTTTTTGTTGGAGGTCAAGATCGTGTGGTCTAACCGCATCGTCTTCTCTTGTGAGTTCACTGTGGGTTTTATTACAGACTTCATACACAGAGTCACTGCTTATGTAGATATATCGCCTAATTCGTGATCCAAACATGTCAAACGCGTCCGATATTTGAAATCCTTGGTAAGCACTGAAGTCAATAATGGCGTCGAAATTAATGGATTCCTCTTCCCAGATAAAATTTTGCAAATCAGAACATCTTTGGAGAGACTGCATTCTGTCACATTTGAGATGTTTTACAAAAGGCTTGATATTTGTTGCCGAGTCCCAGTACCAATTCCCGCGGTTTACTATCACCACATTATAATTGATGCGTAGTAGTTTCTCTACAGTTGCACTTCCCATAAAACCGTTCCCACCGAAAACAAGAATGTTGTGCTTGATTTCTTTGAACTTTTCACTTGCTTCTCTCTCGGGAACGTTGGAGCGCACTTTAGCGATCTCAGAAAACGTGTACATACACAAAAGCAAAATTCTATTCAACGTGCCCCACTTAACTTCTGTCATAGTTAACATTATTACAATCGCAGGCAGAAAGACTGTCCGATGTTATCGTTTTGATAAACAAAAGTGCACTTAACATGACGTGGTCTGCATCACTGATACAGTTTCGGAGGAATTCTTAATCAGTTACAGCTGGTATCAAATTTCTTTCTCCGAGTTCACCGTGTACAGTCAAGAATAGAGTACGTCTGACTACGAACCTCTTACCCTTTGTTTGGGTTTAAAGGAATCGGCGTAGGCCTCGGCTTGATATTGCATTTGTTATGACTGTCAAGGTTCTTTTATACTTTACATAAAACTTTATATGTATTGAGAACGCTCACCAGTTACGTACTTTTGAGAGTGGGGTATGTAAGATGAAGCTGTTTGCATTTAAAACATGAACAGTGGAAAAAATTTTGGCATATCTCTGTGCTACTTTGATGTAATGTGGCTGACATTTCTTAGGGTCTTGAACTTTTGGAAACTGTACATGATCTTAGCACTTTTAACTAAAATGACTGCTCCCATGTGCTCCAAACAGCAGACTGAATTTGTCAAAAGTATATCTCTGGCAGCTATTAAAATTGGGAACATGAATTTTGCCAGACTAGACAATACCAGCTTCTGAAAGTGCAACGATTGAATTACCAATATATAAAATGTAAAAAGGACTTATCATCTCTTTTTTTTTAACAATTTATCTGTAAAGTTTAGGAAGTGAAAATGACCACATGGAGCTAGCACTTTTTTGAAAGGTGCACATCGGGGGTAAGGCCAAGCTGTATACTCTATAATTTATAGTACACCCATCAATCATACATCAAAATAAAGGGAATTAAAGGTTCTTTGAACAATACCTAAGATATACAAAGTCCTTTTAAGGCTGAGACCTCATGAGGTATTTAAATGCACACGACACTACGAAAGACGTGATTATGCATTTGCTAATATTAATCTGCGTGTTAAAGTTTTCAGTCAGATCTGCATAATGGATTACAACTATACTACAGAACACGATCTTTGTAATGCTAGAAAAAAAAAATTATCTCTCCAATAAAGACTACTGTATTTTACTTTAGAGTGTCTAATAATATTTTGAAGGAATTTATAGAGATCTCAAAATACAGCATCTTTTCTCCCAACGAATGGTGTATTAGAAAAGATATCAGAAAAGTTTAAATCACTGCGTCGCTTGAGTGCTTTATACAGATGTATCAGATACTTAAATACACTCATAGACGCCAACTACATTTTCAAACACTTATAAAGAACATACTGGTAAATTAATTAACTTATGAATTATCGTAGAACGGCAAATATACAAGCCTGGTCAAGCTTGTGAGAAGACATAGATAAATGTTAATTTGATGAAACTGTGGCAAGGAAAAATTAAGTCCATAACGTTTGAAAAATTACTTACATCTGAAACGTGAAGCTAGTTAAACGAGTGTATCCACTAATTAGACGAATTAATTTTCTAGCTATAATAAATATTTCTAGGAGAAAATCAATTAGACAAATGTTTTTTTTGTGGTGAATTTTGTGAACAATGGCGTATACATTCACTAATCAACAGTATGTTTTGCAAACTGACATACAACAATTTAAAAAAAAAACAGCAACACTTGAGGAAATCAGCAGAATCTACACTCAGACATAAGCCTCACAAAATATTGAAGAACTTTAAAATCCGTTTGACATTATTGGGTGCGTACGTCAGTATGATAAAATTTATGTTGGCGTCGTAAATCACTAATCGATCCTTTGAGGTTATTTTAGCCTTCTCCATTCTGAGAGGTATGTTACCTTATGCTCCAAGGAGATTTCTCTATGAGTACCCTGAAATAGACACAATTTCTTCAAAAGGGCTGATTTACAATTTTACTTTGCTATAGACGGACTCCATAATTTCTTTTCATAAAATACCACTGGACGCTTATTCCGAGATAAAACGGCAGCAACTGGAAGAATCGATGACAATCATTTAGCTATAGAAATGATTGCTTAGTTTGGCCCACTCGATTTAAGTTTAATGATACAAAAACAAAACCTGAGATATAAAACAATGCAAGATTTGAAAATTATTGTATTTAATAATCCAAACAGCAATACACTGTCGTCTGCTATGTTAAATGGTGCATTATTTAATAGCGAATTATTAAACCTTTATGCGATGACATTATGACACATTCTCCATACATTTACTGATTTATTAAGACACATTCTCCACACATTTACTGATTTATTAAGACACATTCTCCACACATTTACTGATATATTTAGACACATTCTCCACACATTTACTGATTTATTAAGACAGATTCTCCACACATTTACTGATTTATTAAGACACATTCTCCACACATTTACTGATTTATTAAGACACATTCTCTACACATTTACTAACTAATTAAGACACATTTTTCACACATTTACTGACTTATTAAAACACATTCTCCACACATTTACTGATTTATTAAGACACATTCTCCACACATTTACTGATCTATTAAGACACATTCTCCACACATTTACTGATTTATTAAGACACATTCTCCACACATTTACTGATATATTTAGACACATTCTCCACATATTTACTGATTTATTAAGACAGATTCTCCACACATTTACTGATCTATTACGACACAATCTCCACACATTTACTGATTTATTAAGACACATTCTCTACACATTTACTAACTTATTAAGACACATACTCCACACATTTACTGCTTTATTAAGACACATTCTCCACACACTTACTGATTTATTAAGATTTATACTCCACACATTACTGATTTATTAAGACACATTCTCCACACATTTGCTGATTTTTTTAGACACATTCTCCACACATTTACTGATTTATTAAGACACATTCTCCACACATTTACTGATTTATTAAGACACATTCTCCACACATTTACTGATTTATTTACACACATTCTCCACACATTTACTGATTTATTAAGACACATTCTCCACAATTTACTGATTTGTTAAGACACATTCTCCACACATTTACTGATTTATTAAGACACATTCTCTACACATTTACTAACTTATTAAGACACATTTTTCACACATTTACTGCTTTATTAAGACACATTCTCCACACATTTACTGATCTTTTAAGACACATTCTCCACACATTTACTGATTTATTAAGACACATTCTCCACACATTTACTGATATATTTAGACACATTCTCCACACATTTACTGATTTATTAAGACAGATTCTCCACACATTTACTGATTTATTTAAACACATTCTCCACACATTTACTGTTTTATTTAGACACATTATTCACACATTTACTGATTTTTTTAGACATATTCTCCACACATTTACTGATTTATAAAGACACATTCTCCACACATTTATTGATTTATTTAAACACATTCTCCACACATTTACTGTTTTATTTAGACACATTCTACACACATTTACTGATTTAGTTAGACATATTCTCCACACATTTACTGATTTATTAAGACACATTCTGCACATATTTTCTGATTTATTAAGACACATTCTTCACACATTTACTGATTTATTAAGACACAATCTCCACACATTTACTGATTTATTTAGACACATTCTCCACACATTTACTGATCTATTAAGACACATTCTCCACACATTTACTGATTTATTAAGACACATTCTCCACACATTTACTGATATATTGAGACACATTCTCCACACATTTACTGATTTATTAAGACAGATTCTCCACACATTTACTGATTTATTAAGACACAATCTCCACACATTTACTGATTTCTTAAGACACATTCTCTACACATTTACTAACTTATTAAGACACATACTCCACACATTTACTGATTTATTAAGACACATTCTCCACACATTTACTGATCTATTAAGACACATTCTCCACACATTTACTGATTTATTAGAACACATTCTCCACACATTTACTGATATATTTAGACACATTCTCCACATATTTACTGATTTATTAAGACAGATTCTCCACACATTTACTGATCTATTACGACACAATCTCCACACATTTACTGATTTATTAAGACACATTCTCTACACATTTACTAACTTATTAAGACACATACTCCACACATTTACTGCTTTATTAAGACACATTCTCCACACATTTACTGATTTATTAAGATTTATACTCCACACATTTACTGATTTATTAAGACACATTCTCCACACATTTACTGATTTATTTAGACACATTCTCCACACATTTACTGATTTATTAAGACACATTCTCCACACATTTACTGATTTATTAAGACACATTCTCCACACATTTACTGATTTATTTAGACACATTCTCCACACATTTACTGATTTATTAAGACACATTCTCCACAATTTACTGATTTGTTAAGACACATTCTCCACACATTTACTGATTTATTAAGACACATTCTCTACACATTTACTAACTTATTAAGACACATTTTTCACACATTTACTGACTTATTAAAACACATTCTCCACACATTTACTGATTTATTAAGACAGATTATCCACACATTTACTGCTTTATTAAGACACATTCTCCACACATTTACTGATCTATTAAGACACATTCTCCACACATTTACTGATTTATTAAGACACATTCTCCACACATTTACTGATATATTTAGACACATTCTCCACACATTTACTGATTTATTAAGACAGATTCTCCACACATTTACTGATTTATTTAAACACATTCTCCACACATTTACTGTTTTATTTAGACACATTATTCACACATTTACTGATTTATTTAGACATATTCTCCACACATTTACTGATTTATTAAGACACATTCTCCACACATTTATTGATTTATTTAAACACATTCTCCACACATTTACTGTTTTATTTAGACACATTCTACACACATTTACTGATTTAGTTAGACATATTCTCCACACATTTACTGATTTATTAAGACACATTCTGCACATATTTTCTGATTTATTAAGACACATTCTTCACACATTTACTGATTTATTAAGACACAATCTCCACACATTTACTGATTTATTTAGACACATTCTCCGCACATTTTCTGATTTATTAAGACACATTCTCCACACATTTATTAATTTATTTAGACACATTATCCACACGTTTACTGATTTATTAAGACACATTCTCCACACATTTACTGATATATTTAGACACATTGTCCACATATTTACTGATTTATTTAGACACATTCTCCACATATTTACTGATTTATTAAGACACATTCTCCACACATTTACTGATTTATTTAGACACATTCTCCACACATTTACTGATTATTAAGATACAATCTCCACACATTTACTGTTTTATTTAGACACGTTCTCCGCACATTTTCTGATTTTTTAAGACACATTCTCCACACATTTACTGATTTATTTAGACACATTCTCCACACATTTACTGATTTATTAAGAAACATTCTGCTCACATTTACTGTTTTATTTAGTAAGGATTATTTAGAAATTGCACTGCTTTACAAGACACTCAAATTATTTCAGATCAAAATAAATTCAGATCTGTCTCATTTGTTTTTATACCCAATTAAATAAAAAGTTCAACGGCATTGCGATCGAATAAATACAAAGGATCATGCATAGAAAAATGTTAACTGTGTGCAGAACATGCAATTAGGAAAACTGTAAATCATATTTGCTCGCATATCGTGTTTGTATATGTGGTCCACGGTAACATGAATTGCATATCGCGTTGGTATAGGTAGATCACGGAAACATAACTGTGGCATTGAATTTGAATTACGTCATCAACTTTGCCGGTGAGAAGGGTAAATTTGGCACAAACAACTCTTATTGACATAACTGTGGCATTGAATTTGAATTACGTCATCAACTTTGCCGGTGAGAAGGGTAAATTTGGCACAAACAACTCTTATTGCACCATGACCTGTGATCATACAAATACATATGACTGCAAACAACTGACGTTGTTTATAGGCACACATATAAAACGTTTGTTTGCAGACGTATGTATTTATCACCCTACAAACTGTTCATTGGCCATGACTTTTACTTATGGTGGGTTCAGCAAAAAATAGCACTGGATATTTATGACACAAACTGGCAAATATATTCTCGTATTTGCCTCATTACAACGGAAAGTTCTGCATATCATCTACAAAGACAATGGCTGTCGCAAAATTGATATGAACGATCAGGACCTGACCTAAATAAATCAACATAGAACAAATTCCTGAACAATCCCGTGTGCGGGTTTTATTATACATCGATGGGCAAACTGTTTTTTCGTGGCAAGGACTCCGTTGAGATTTTCCTTATGCGGTTGAAGTTGACCCAGCAACTTCTAAGTGTGCTTACAGATATGATTATATATCTGCATTACAGATATGATTATATATTGCAATCATATTCGTGCGTTTTTGCGCAGCCACTCAGTGCTGTATCTGATATGTCAAGGCGCCATCACTCTCCGAAGTTTCCAAAGTTCGTGATCACTGTCACATCACTGACGCCTATAGAGGAGCCTCACACATGGTTTTTGGGGTCAGCAATATGTCTCATGAGTCACTCAGAGAGGCTAGTAGATGATGTTGCATTTGAAGCGCATTGTAAATAGCTTCATAACGACATTGCATGCAAAGCGCATCGTAAATAGCTTCATAACGACATTGCATGCAAAGCGCATCGTAAATAGCTTCATAACGACATTGCATGCAAAGCGCATCGTAAATAGCTTCATAACGACATTGCATGCAAAGCGCATCGTAAATAGCTTCATAACGACATTGCATGCAAAGCGCATCGTAAATAGTTTCATAACGACACTGCATGCAAAGCGCATCGTAAATAGCTTCATAACGACATTGCATGCAAAGCGCATCGTAAATAGTTTCATAACGACATTGCATGCAAAGCGCATCGTAAATAGCTTCATAACGACCTTGCATGCAAAGCGCATTGTAAATAGCTTCATAACGACATTGCATGCAAAGCGCATCGTAAATAGCTTTATCACGACATTGCATACAAAGCGCATCGTAAATAGCTTTATAACGACATTGTATGCAAAGCGCATCGTAAATAGCTTCATAATGACATTGCAGGCAAAGCGCATCATAAATAGCTTCATAACAACATTGCATTCAAAGCGCATCGTAAATAGCTTCATAATGACATAGTATGCAAAGCGCATCGTAAATAGCTTCATAACGACATTGCAGGCAAAGCGCATCGTAAATAGCTTCAAAACGACATTGCATGCAAAGCGCATCGTAAATAGCTTCATAACGACACTGCATGCAAAGCGCATCGTAAATAGCTTCATAACGACACTGCATGCAAAGCGCATCGTAAATAGCTTCATAACGACATTGCATGCAAAGCGCATCGTAAATAGCTTCATAACGACACTGCATGCAAAGCGCATCGTAAATAGCTTCATAACGACATTGCATGCAAAGCGCATCGTAAATAGCTTCATAACGACACTGCATGCAGAGCGCATCGTAAATAGCTTTATAACGACATTGCATGCAAAGTGCGTGGAAAATAGCTTCATAACGACACTGCATGCAAAGCGCATCGTAAATAGCTTCATAACGACACTGCATGCAAAGCGCATCGTAAATATATTCATAACGACACTGCATGCAAAGCGCATCGTAAATAGCTTCATAACGACATTGCATGCAAAGCGCATCGTAAATAGTTTCATAACGACATTGCATGCAAAGCGCATCGTAAATAGCTTCATAACGACCTTGCATGCAGAGCGCATCGTTAATAGCTTCATAACGACATTGCATGCAAAGTGCGTGGAAAATAGCTTCATAACGACACTGCATGCAAAGCGCATCGTAAATAGTTTCATAATGACATTGTATGCAAAGCGCATCGTAAATAGCTTCATACCGACCTTGCATGCAAAGCGCATCGTAAATAGCTTCATATCGACATTGCATGCAAAGCGCATCGTAAATAGCTTTATCACGACATTGCATACAAAGCGCATCGTAAATAGCTTTATAACGACATTGTATGCAAAGCGCATCGTAAATAGCTTCATAATGACATTGCAGGCAAAGCGCGTCATAAATAGCTTCATAACAACATTGCATTCAAAGCGCACGGTAAATAGCTTCATAATGACATAGTATGCAAAGCGCATCGTAAATAGCTTCATAACGACACTGCATGCAAAGCGCATCGTAAATATATTCATAACGACACTGCATGCAGAGCGCATTGTAAATATATTCATAACGACACTGCATGCAAAGCGCATTGTAAATAGCTTTATCACGACATTGCATACAAAGCGCATCGTAAATAGCTTTATAACGACATTGTATGCAAAGCGCATCGTAAATAGCTTCATAACGACATTGTATGCAAAGCGCATCGTAAATAGCTTCATAACGACATTGTATGCAAAGCGCATCATAAATAGCTTTATCACGACATTGCATACAAAGCGCATCGTAAATAGCTTTATCACGACATTGCATACAAAGCGCATCGTAAATAGCTTTATAACGACACTGCATGCAAAGCGCATCGTAAATAGCTTTATCACGACATTGCATACAAAGCGCATCGTAAATAGCTTTATCACGACATTGCATACAAAGCGCATCGTAAATAGCTTTATCACGACACTACATGCAAAGCGCATCATAAATAGCTTCATAACGACATTGTATGCAAAGCGCATCGTAAATAGCTTTATCACGACATTGCATGCAAAGCGCAACGTAAATAGTTTCATAACGACATTGTATGCAAAGCGCATCGTAAATAGCTTCATAACGACATTGCATGCAAAGCGCATCGTAAATAGTTTCATAACGACATTGTATGCAAAGCGCATCGTAAATAGCTTCATAACGACATTGCATGCAAAGTGCGTTGAAAATTGCTTCATATTTAGCTTTATAATTAAAAACATTGTATTAAGTCGTAAAGACAAATAGACACTGCTCAGAATATCTTGCTGCTTAACATTTTTCGGATATAAATGGGGTTCGAATTTATTGACATTGTTATCTGTTTATCTGCTTCGCCTGGTACATATAATACCAGTAGCTAACAAATAAATTGCTGGGTTATTTTATATATCATATGACCGTTATACAAATGCAAATAGAAGTAAGCTACACGCACCTTATTTGACATAGGAGAAGCAAAGTATGCAATGGAATTAAAAAAATATATTGTTAGAAAAATTTTCATGTTAGACATGCGCAAGAGATTGCTTATTTAACCAAATTATGACTCACCAAGAAATATATTTCTTCAGCTGATACCATCGCAAGATAAAATATGTTACATGAAATATGGTTTTTCATTCATCATACGACGACTAATATTATTTAGCTGATAACTTTAATACGCATCCAATACTTATTTAGGCCATTCTACCAAACTCCTTCTATCAATTTATTTATACTTTCTTTACAATGCCTATATGGTTGTATTATTTGGCTTAGTTATAAATTTATACCCAATATAAAACTTTCGCCTATTAGAGAAAACTTCAATACAAAAGTGCTCATAAATTATCAGTTTCATCACAGATTGTTAAACATTATTAAGTCTGGATTTAGTAAGGTTTTTGAAAGTGATACTATCATCTGGATGAATTTAAATATAAAGAAAAGATGTGTTCAAAATATTTTCAAAGCAGAGTAACTATATCTTCCTTCCCTAATGTTGCATTAAATAAATCAAATGACTTTGTTCTATTTCATTAGTTGTTTCAGCATTTCTAAGTTATATGATGTCTTCATCGTTCTTGGTCATATACAGTAAGATCAGAAACCTACAGCACACAAAGAATAATAAAGCATTACTCCACGGAATATTACCGTTGCCACCATCATTAAATGAAAGTAATATTGTATGATATCTCCAATACAAACCGTGACCTAACTTATTTTCTTTTATCCCCATCTACTTATTCCAGTGATAAATATAAAATAGTTTTCTTCTAAATATTGATTTGGACTCTTTTATTTTATGATATGCTTGTCTATTTAAATTTTTGTAGTTTGTTTTTGTTTCGAACAATGCCTTTGTCAGTTATTGATCAAATCACAATATAAAATTAAAATCGTTATGCAAAATAGAGCGCAAGTGTAACTTAAAGTACAAAAATGACTTTTTTATTTTGATAACATAAAACACTGTATAACAACCGTTTATATATTATCTGACGTACTTGTTCAAATGATATAAACTTAATGAAATAAATTTGTAGTTTAATAATGACTGTAAATGTAGTCTAAGAGAACAAATCTAAGAGACCATAAAAGTACTAATTATTTTAACCAGTGAAAGAATGAAATATTGTTCACTACGTGCTCCAATAAAAAAATCAAACTTTATTAAAGTAAAAAAATAAAAAAGAATATATTTCTAAGTCGTTTTTAGCATAATTTGTTAAACCTGTTCTTTAATTCAGTTTACCTTTTATTTCTGTTATCAGCAGCACGAGTCATTCTTCCAACAGACAGGGTAATTTCAGTTAATTGTTTGGTTTCTTTTGTTTGATCTTTTAACTTGACCATTCCTTAAACAGTATGCAAAAGTCTTTTCATCAACAGTATTATTTATTTATGTCTTAAATTTCGTTAGATATATTTTGTTCTGTATCGGCACAAATGTTCTTTTTTTTGCTCTTTCGACCAAACTCATCAATAGACGCTCGTCTGACGAATCTCAATAATATTAAAAAGTTCTTAATCAGTAGATATTTCCTTATGTTAGAACTTGCTTGCTTGTTTCTACTCCAGTAGATATTTGTTGAGGTGTCTTTTCACTCTACCATCTTTAGAACGTACGTTAAATATCTAAGGCTGACACTTCTGTAATTGGAATTTTCAAATTTTCAAACCATTTTTTAAATTGCTTTCTGTGTTTTTAATGACTCAATTTCTTCTTCTTCTATACCAAAGTTCTGTTTAAATTAATTTTAAAATTAAATGTCATCTTCAAAGTATACTGTAAGTTATGAAAATATATTTTTAATTTATTGTTGCACAGTAAGTAGTGTAATAATTTGTTTCTTTCGGTTAACATTAATAGATTTTGTTAAATTTACTGATGCCAAAATGTTTTTTGACGTTGATTTTGAGAAATGCACACATTATATTGGTTAACGACTCTGTCACTCAATATTGAAGCCCTTTCTTGCTTACAACAAAGACATAAAATCGCTTGTGCTTGGAAGCTATGAGTCTGAGATTAACATTGTCATCAAGTGTAACTTTCTCAGCTGAGACACTGGAAAATACACATTGATGAACTTCAGTCGCGAGAAAGCAATTATACTTGTTTGGAAACAGTAAATATGAGGCAAAATATAACTGACGGAAGTAAGGCATGATAAATACAAACTGTATACGCGTAAGTCCAATCCAGCAAACAACATATAAACTTATCTGCGGTATCATAACGTACAGAGATCGGGGCCAATATTTCTTGTTTTAGAGATTACTTGAAAGAAACTGCATTGACATAGTCTGCTGGCGCATTATGCGATGGTAGTTTTAGTTCTGTGCAGTGTACAGTTTAACTTGACTTATAAGCGAGTAAGTCATGTTGACATTTTATATTTATATATTTTTAGTTAAAGAGATATATTACATGCACTAATGATTTTTTCACATCTGGGAAACATGTAATTGATTTATGGGTCAATTTTGTACCAATACCATCGGCCATATTGTATCAATAACACTAAATCATCCCATCATTTAAATAAAAATAAATAAATTCAACATATCATCTTTGATGGAATGAATGCGAAACATACGAGATGCCGTTAGTTCGAAGAATATCGCAATAAAAGTTAAGTTCGTCAGAGTTGATTGATACATTACAGCTCTTTTGGGATCAGATTAACTACAACTAAATTTAGTTTTTGATACAATGACTGCATAAAACAGTTTTGACATATACCATAAT
Organism: Potamilus streckersoni; assembly: GCA_016746295.1. Classification (NCBI taxonomy): domain Eukaryota; kingdom Metazoa; phylum Mollusca; class Bivalvia; order Unionida; family Unionidae; genus Potamilus; species Potamilus streckersoni. The sequence goes on along the minus strand of JAEAOA010001147.1, from coordinate 50,933 downwards.
GACTAAATGTCCATTGTAACATGTATACATATGGCATTGTGAAACTGAGAAAAAAACATAATTTTGTTCGAACGTAAAACGAGCGTGAATTGGTAAAAAAAAACAACCCTTAAATTTCGACATATATCTACATCTTCAAAAGACCTCAAGATATAATTTGTATTATTCCGATAGAAGGAAATAAAATTTTAGCTCAATAAAAAATGGCCTCCACACTCCCTCCCTTAAATTAAATGATCATCGTAAAATAGGTAAATTTGTTATGAGCAATTGAATTGTTATACAATTTAGAATCTGAAAGCTGTAACTAAGGTGAGATTGAACTTACACTATACATGATACTGTGAAAGTCATCGTACTGACAATACAAACAACAAGTGTTGATACTGCTGTTTCTATTATCTACCTGCAGTACCGATATAATAGGCAGAAAACCTTGAGTGTGATGTCAACACACGGGCAAAGTATTCATCAGAGACGGTCAGTAAACATAACATAAAAATAAAACTGAAAGCAGTAGTTATCGAAGAAGTACTTATTGAAGAAAGGGAATATATTGCGATGTTATGAATGTTACTCTACTTGTAATGAAAAGACTTATTTTTATCAGGGAGAACAGAATGTTTAGGTCATAAATGATCTTAATCAAAAGAAACCCACACGACAAAATGTTGTCTATATACATTTTTGTCTGTCTTTCTTTCTCGCGTCATCTATTCATAGAAGAATAACCTGAAATCAATTTGCTTTCAAATAATGCTTTTTGTTTTTTTGCATTCACTCCACTGTTTCATGAAGCTTATTAGTAAAAATCTTTTGCTCAGGACCAATAATATGTGTCTGTGTGTGTGTGTGTGAGAGAGAGAGAGAGAGAGAGAGAGAGAGAGAGAGAGAGAGAGAGAGAGAGAGAGAGAGAGAGAGAGAGAGAGAGAGAGAGGTCATATTGACAAAAATTATTAGAGCTAATGGAGTATTTTGGCCTGTAACTGTCGCATCTTTATCTGTGTTCAGTTGTTTGGATTTTGAAAGTTATATACTTGTCATCTTTAATCGTATGACCTAAAATGTATATGCATGTACAATATGTACTTGTGGATCATCAAAGTTGGGCGAGATGGTCTACCATAGCTGCTTAATAATTTCAAATCAAATTATAAATGAACTGTTCGATTGCGAGTCTAACTACTGGTAGAATAAACTCCTTATCCGTGAGTAAAAAACCTCTTTTAAAGAGTCTAAAGCTCCCTGTACACGTGTGTGTGTGTGTGTGTGTGTGTATGTGTGTTTACGTACGCTCGGCCTAGTACACCAATGAATGTATATAAATTCTTTTTAAACATTAAATCTACATAATCCGAGTAGCAGCAGAGAGGGGGAATAGGCTTCTTTTTGTAGAGATTTTATTTTTGAAAAATGATGGTTCCTACAAGGGCTAAATAAGAGTGTTTAAGGCAAAATGACAACGAACATAAACAGTTCCATAGAGCCTTTATGTTTGAATACAGGAAACAAACGAAAATCACATTACATGTGGTCGCACCCTACCTGCAGCTGTCGATTTAAAAAAAAATTGTTTATTATTATATCAATAATGATTGGTGAAACTCATTCAGCAAGATTAACTCAAGAGTGACTAGAATCGATACAGAAATAAATTCCGCTTCATAATAGTGTTAAACAAAAATTACAAGAGCGTCAACAAACACAGGTAGAATATAGAGAATCCTCAGAGCAATTATTTAAACCAATCACGAAGACTACTGAAGGTATTGTTTCTGCAATGAAAAAGACCGCTGAATCAACTGAAAAAATTGCGGAACGAACTAAAAAGACAAAAACATTACAAGAACTTCCGAAGAAAATAGTTACTGCAATGCCAACCCCAGAACAAGCACGAGTCAGGGCTAATCTGTCTGATAAGACAATTAGCTGCGAGTGCTGTGAAAAGTTTTGATAATCGTAAACAATTTTTAAAACCTGAATATGCTGATGATCTTGTGAGTCGCGAATACACATGGATATTTCGCATATGCCATAACATTGATCAAGCTCGAAACAGCGATCCAATATATATGGAATGTATTCATGCAATATTTCGTTTATACAATTACCACCAGAACAACAACAACAAGAAATGACAACAACAAAAATTGAAACAGCTACAGTAAAAGGCATAACCATAACAACAACGATCATCACACAATGACGACAAGAGGAATTCGAACAATGAGCACAACAACGATGACAAAGACTATCATCAAGACAACAACAACAATTATTATCACCACAACCAGATAAGTATTATCTACCGCACCATTTAGTGATGAAGTATTTTATTCTCCAGAAGAATTCCCAGGTATGCTTGATTATTTATTAAGTTCCGGTAGTAATGAGGAATTGATGACCTTTTATCAGAGACCCCCGGCCCTCCCAAAACGTTGTAAGTTAACATTTTTGTCAGCAGACTTTGTTAGCTCAAAACGATGCCTTTACGTGATAAGGTTTTTCTAACACATTTTCTGACAAAAATGTTTTGTGGCCGGAGGGTCTCTGATAAAGGATACATCAATCCTCAATATTACTAAGTACTTATTTGTTAAAAATGTTATATTAAACAAATAAAATATTATATTTAATATTCAATACGTTAATCAGACATGTTGGATTCGCTCTAACAAATAGATTTTGTAAAAGATTTAATTCGATAAAAGCAGCGTCAGGGTATACTGGTATTAAACCTAAAGTAATAAGCGCTTTCATTAAAAAGGTGGGATATTATGTATCGCCCAAATATGGATCAGTCGAAAGCGATATAAGAAAAACAAGAAAAATATTTGTCCTCATATAGAGGACTTTTTTGAGATGAAGATGGTTATATACAATGATTTTTTGGATGTGTGATTTTGATTCGGACGGCACATTTACATAAACTGATTGTTGTATGAGCATGAATATTTACAGATGGTCATGTAGTTGATTTGTTAATTAAGGGACGGCACAGCAGTTATACAAAAACTGATTGCATGAGCATGAATATTTACAGATGGCTATATAGTTGATTTGTTAATTAAGGGACGGCACAGTTTTACATAAACTGATTGTATGAGCATGAATATTTACAGATGGTCATATGGTTGATTTGTTAATTAGGGCGTAGAACCTTTAGTTGATCAGATAACCTAATGAGGTTCTGAATTTTGTTTAGATATTAGCCCAAAACGAAGTTTCTAACTATAAGACGAAACTTCAGAGGGCTGTCTGCGGTGTAGGTCTTATTTTTGCGACCATTTATTGCCTTCGCAAAGAGATCCTAGATTATTTATATATCGAAAGTCTAGAAACTCAGAAGACCTAATGGTCTCTGTGACCTGGAACTTTATTAGGTTATTTTTAGTTGTGGTTTTGAAATTGACCCCTGTGTGGATACCCATTTGCAGATCACAGGATTAAATTGCCTCCTACTGGTCTAATTTTGGACGACACAAGACGTCACAAACACATAAAATATAATGATAATGAAGGCCTTTTCTACTTGTGAACAAAAACTAACACACCCACCCTAAATATCAAATCCGTTGGTGTGAAAACTATCAATACAACGTATTGACGTTGTGGTTGGGTGAATTAATTTCTGTTCACAAATATAGGGGTTCGGCTGGTCCCCCCACTAAATATATAATTTTTCGTGGGCATAAAATCGCCCCCTCCCATAGACAAATTTTTGCCTTTCATAAGATTCGAACCCCAATCGCAATTTCCGCAGCGATTACGTCTAACTAACTGAGCTACCAACGCTCATATATTTAATTAGTTAATATAGACTTAACAGAAGCAACATTATACATTTTCTGATTATGAAAGCACGTAATTCTGCATTATATTTTCTGTTTTTAAAACGATATTATTATTATAGAGAAAAGGAATATTTTCATTTCGCATTGCAATATAAAAGAGAAATGTAATGCAGTAGTCTTCGCCAACAAAGGCATATGGCTAAACTAGGTGATAAAAATATCTATTTTGAAAACATTATAAATAAAATCTACAAATAAATGATTTTATTTTGTACATATTAAACTACTTTCTCATTACAATGTGAAGAAAGCCTCTGGCAATATATATAATTGTGCATTACATTTGACATCAATTTATATATATATATATATATATATATATATATATATATATATATATATATATATATATATATATATATATATATATATATATATATATATATATATATATATATAACCATTTTCCCAATACCATCTATGACCTGAATTACATATGCGTAGCTAGATTAGCTTACAACAGGCTGCTGTTATATTACTGCAGAGAATATATACAACACACACGCGTACCACAGACTGCTACAAGAGAATATATATATATATATATATATATATATATATATATATATATATATATATATATATATATATATATATATACAAATCAATAAATCCTATAAAGATGTATATGCGTTATCACAAGTTGAAATATATACTTAGACAAGCAGATACAAATGTGAAAAATAGGAAAAATAGCAGATCATAGATTTTTTGTTTGTTTCACTAATTAATTAATAACAAAACTGCACAGATTTAAGTCCATAGCAACACACACACACACACACACACACATATATATATATATATATATATATATATATATATATATATATATATATATATATATATATATATATATATATATATATATAACCAAAATTAAGGCAATTTATTAAGTTGTTAGATACGGCTTTGAGTTTAGTTACGTAAGGGTATTAGATCAGTTTCAAACAAATAAATAAACTATACATGTTTTAAAAATGCTGTTATATGTTTATACTTAACTAATAAGCAACAATTAACTGATTAAAATCAGATATGAGCAACAAATATGTTAATATATTGCCAACCTTTTGACTGATTTATTTCAAAGTCAAGACATATGTTCGACAACTCGCGAATGATTTTAAACTAAATACTAGCGTTATTATCTCCCTTTTTAAAACGAGTAGTTACATGTTTGTGAGTTCTGAGCCTTTTGATAGTATATCAACATTTGCGATTAAGTATCTAATGTTTTCATGAAAGTATAACATAAACTTAATTTTACCAGATACCTTGCGGCGACTTTCGAATAGTTTTTTCATAGCTAATTTGTTTAATAAATTCTTGCTACCTTTTGCAAAAGCTTTTGACCTGTCCAAATCTATTATAACTTTAATGTACATCTTTTGACTTATGGGATTATGTATATTTTCATATTTTGATGAAAGAGCATCTCTTAAACTTTCGAGATATGGGAAATACTTGTTCTCGTCTGTTCTAATAAGAGAAAGTTTTATTGTATCAAATTTACTAAAACAAATGCCTGACACTTCGTCATCAAATTGAAGGGACAACGGTTGGTTAGACATCATTAAAAGTTTTACTTTATTACTAATTCCGTCCGCTAATGTCAAATTTTCAAACATTATTTCTAATACTTAGATAATATTACTTAAATAATGTCCAAGAGTGAGAGTATTAATTCCGTCTTTGCAATACCTTTTATCATCAAAATTACTTAGTCCACGTTTTATGATTGTGTTCTTTTCAAGCTTATGATAGTTAGTCCGAATGACATTGGTTTTAATAAAGCTGACGCTATTGTTAAGAGCAGCTTTGAAGTCCTCAAAATGCATCATCTTTTTTACATATCCTCTAGGGATGCCTTTAGCTTTCTTTGTCAGTTTATTGTCGTCTAATATAACAGCATACATTTTGCTTCTAAGTCCAACAAACTCTCTAACCGGTACAAACATAAACTCGTCTTTCATTTTTCCTATAACTTTCTTGTTAGAATTGTCATGAAATCCACTAGAAGTTGGATAATCTGATAAAGCGAACAGATCTTTATTATCGTAAATATCTTGATAGACATTTTCACATTTTATATTGTACACCAGAGAATCCGTATTAGTAAATAGAATCTGGCCACATCTTTTTGGTAAAATTATAATGAAAATCGTACATCAACCACTTTGATATATCAAGTACAGCTGCACCAACATAGATTGGCTTTTTTAACTTTAAATTTGTCTTTCGTTGTTGTATTGCGGCAAGATTTTCATTAAATATTTTCATACTAACAAAACCATCGTCACTAACTTATTTCTGTGATTAATATCATTAACAATTTCGAGAGAAATTCTTTTTCTAACATTTTCCATAGTCTTTCCAAACACTGAGTTGTTTATTATCTTGAAAAAGTGTTTCTCAAATTCGGTTGTAGCTAAAGCACGACGTTTCATATTTAGGTTAATATAACCCGCCATCCACCGCGATTGATTAAATTTTAGCACATGATGGACTTTTCTCAGAATTAGTCCAGCATCTACCGCTTGCTTTAGGTTTCTGTAGTGCATGACATAATTTCTTTTGTCTAACAAATTTTGAATTTCGTTATTGATTCTGCACAAAATGGATAGTTGTTATGTAGATCGTGTAACGAACTGGGATAGTCTAAATCAACTTCAACAAAATATGAAATATCTTTGGGAAGATTTTTCCAGTTTCTTTGAGAAACTGGTTTGGAGTTATCCAGTGAAACCCCCCGCAAGGTATTGGCTCCTGCATTCTCCACCCATAAAGGTTCACTTTATTTAAATAAATAATGTAACTCGACGGAAGATTTTTATCATAACTTTGTAAATATTTATTTTTAGATGCTGCATATTTTTTTGCTATAACGCTAATTCCGCCTCTGATGCCTTTCTCAATAAAGTTAAACATATCGATATCTGTTAAGAGTTCTAATTCTATCTCGCTAGTTTTAAGTAAAGCGTCCCAAGACAGCCCAGGAGCAGAATAATACCAGCAGGGGTCTAATCTGTAATTTACATTACTAACCTGACGAAAATTCTCGAAAACATCTGCTAGCAATAACACATCAGTTTTTATATATAAATCGTGATAATCGCCAAATCTTTTGCAGGCGAATTTAGTCCACATTTCTTTCGCATATTTATACTCGTCGTCGCTGATGCTCTCGTTCTTGAGCTGCGAGTAAAATTTATCTTTGTCAGGTATAGAAGTTTCATTAAATCTACTCCAATCGTCAAGATACTCGTAAGAAAAGATACCTTTTTTGTCAGATGGATATAGTTTTCTCCGAAGCAGCTGCGTAGATTATTGAAAATACTGCAACCTTTAACGAGCTAGTCTAATGATGCCGCCATAAAATGCAAGCTGTCGATGAAGCGTAATTTGCCGAGGGTCACCGACATATACTTTTCAAAATTATTTGGAATACATTTTATCACATTATTTAATTTTAGTTTAGCTTTAATGTCTTTATCACCAAAAGCTTCCACAATGATATGACTATCGTAGCCGCGAAAGTTATGTAAAATTACTGGAATAAAATCCGGAGCATGAAATTTCAAATTGCAACTGTTATGAGCTGCTCCGCGATACTAACCGGTCAAATGACTGTGATCTCGCACCTTGGAGTCCCCAAGAGGTTTTTCACAAATATGGCAATTAACCGCCTCATCAAAGTCGAGTTGTTGTTTAGACGTTATTCTGATCGGAGCTGTCCTAAGTAATCTGTTAGAAATTGTAATAATTTCGTCTTTTAAATTTTTTAGTATCCAGACGGCAGGATTTTCACCTCTATATAAATTTATTGAGACGAAAATCTATCGCTGGCACAACAAACTACTTTGTAAGCTACCCCGCAAGGAATATGCTGTTGTATCTTTCTTGTACTTGATTTGTTCGGATCATTTTCTGCTCCAGCTACGGGAACGAGTAAACACTCGAAATCGGCGTAAATAAAAAAGGGAATACTCAGCTTATAGTTTTTAAATTTTAATATTTTATCTTTTTCGCTAGGCATAGTTATTTTGTGAACATTAACGCAGTATTTGAGATGGACTTGCAGTCTGTCATCGCTAGAAAAACCGTGCAAACATCTGTAACAGAAGTATTTCTTGTTTCTGTTTTTACTGTACTGTCCACTAACTAAGCCGTTAAAGATTTTTTATCCAACAGTAATGTCCCTGAAAAATAATAAATTTATTGTCTTTTGCGAAGCACTTTCTGAGATGTATCTAGGGTAAACTTTTTCTCGCTCGTCTAGTCCGAAAACATTTACTGAGATACCGTTTTGTTTTTCGAACTTCGGTAAATGATTTTCTTCTACTGGAAAGATGATGCCATCAAAATTGATTTCGTTCTTGTGCAGAAAGTACTTATTGACGCGATCCGAATTCTGTTCTTTTGGAAAAATTGCAGAAAGAATAGACCACTGGAAACATTTGTTATCGTTGTTTTTTATATTTATACAGCACTTTTGTTCTTAATTTGTTTAGGAAGATCCAGGAAGTGCCACGAAGTACGTTATATTTTGATGTGTGAAATAAAACTGCATTTATCATTTCGAATTTCCAACCTGAACCTGACGAGGTAAATTCTTCTAGTTTTTTTATTTATTTCCTGGTGTATTTCATCGGCGACCATATTAATGTTTGTTCCAGTTAATATTTTTCTCGATTTAGCTGTTAGATAGGGTTCCGAGATTTCGCTTTCAAAAGTTTTTGTTTCTTCGACTGAGTGTAACTTTGATAAAATCATATCAATGAATTTTTTCGTTAAGCGTGCGATAAATCGCTCGACGATAACGCTTTTTCCTTCATTTCCAGTTACGTATTTTTTAATATTATTTTGTTCCAAAAACTGTTCGAACTTTTTGTTAAAAGCTCTGCTCCGTGATCGGTCCAGATTTTGTTTGGCTTTCTTTCTGTTGTTGTTATTATGCGCTTTAGCGCGTCAATCATTGAGGTCCCTGTTTTATCCGAAACTGGTACACTAAATGCATATTTACTAAAAACATCGACAACATTAAAAAGATATCTATGCGGATCGCCATCAGCTCCAACGTTAAATTGAGCTAGATTTGACATTTCAACTAAATCTATCGCCCAAATATCATCAACGGCATTTGCTACAACTTTACGACGAGGAAACTTTTTTTTAGGTCTATGTAGTTCAGACGCTAGCGACAACGTCGCTGGGTCATCGTATAAGTCTTCGCCGAGTCCAAGTTTATATTTTGTTCCAATAAAACCCTGTACCAGTCTTCGGTCAACACGCTCTCGTATATTTTCTGGTTTCATTTTGCGAAGTTCATCTAACATCATTTTGTCGCAGCTGTGTTTTGTTTCACCACTAGGAAGATCAATATTTCTGTAGCAGATATCATGAAGCATCGCTATTGCATCAACCTGATTGTAAGGTTCTTGTCCTGGCAGCGGATTATCATTTTCGTCAAGCTGCTTATCAAGCGGATTCCACGGACCAGTATATTTATGGTCTGGCAATGTACAACCGCCTTTTGGTTTCGGCAGTTTGCCAATTAATTTATGTATATCTATTCCCGTTCCAATTATTTCTCTGTTGTTGCATTTCTGGCAAGATGTAATAATTTTATTTGGATTTGGCTCTTGACATAAATCTCTATCAGCGACGCAGTTGCACTTCATTATTTATTTATAACTGACAATTGATGAAATGTGTTGATTTTTATCAAATTTGTTGATTTTTTAGGGTATTGTAGTCGCTTTTTGCGATGAAATTATATCATTTTGCTAGTTTTCGTTAGGTCAAAACCCTAGGAAGGTTAACGGGAAATAACATTACGTTTTTCATTTATCGATCAAAATCTGGTTTTGTCTGTTTTCTTTTATCGCAAAATGATCATAAAAATCTATAAAATGCAAACAAAATAACTAGAAAAAAACGGATATTGATCGATAAATAAAAAACGTAATGCTTATTCCCGTTAACCTTCCTGGGGTTTTGACCCTCAAAAATAAGAAATATTACTAAAAACATAAATATTGTTTTAGTCGTCTACTAAAATAACGTCCCTGATAACATCAGGGGGCAACCCGCCCCGGACTTTGCTGCTGGCAAGAACATGCTTTTTCTTTTTCCACAAATTGCGCAAATACTTTTCGGCATTATTCTATTATTCTTTGTCTTTTTCGTCTTTTCGTCTTTATTTTCTGTTTTAGTTTTAGACTTGAGACAATATGTTGACATTGTTATATTTGTAACTTTAGATAAAATTAATCGCGATCTCATCATTAGCGCGAAAGGGTTGTTTATCAAATTGCAAAATAAACTTTAAAATATCGGGATTTTTGGTCATCTGTTCAATGAACATCACGCAATAATAACCGCAAGCGGAAGTTCCAACTGGTTGAATCTGATTAGAAGAATAATTTATTATTTTGTATTTACTCATATATCGTTTAACCGCATCACTCAGTGGAATTCCGAACGAGTCGAAATAATTGTTATCAAAACAGCTACCCAATGTGTACCAGATCCGTCATTAAAATATTGTATATTTATAACGCAAGAACCCGGCAATGCTGGAGATGTAAGTTCATCTTTGTAATAAACTCCGCGAACATTTTTAACTTTTTCTAATTTATCAAGTATATCAAAATTACTTAACGCAGGAGATTTTATCTCCTTGTTCCTGGCAGCGTTAGTCCTCGTCCTAACAGCCCCGGCAGAAGACTTCCCGCCAATCCTGCCAGTAATGGGGCTATTGGAAGAAATCCACCTTGTCTATTTTTTGTCGTTCTTTTCCTTTTCGTGGTTGTCTTTTTTCTAACAGTTTTTCGTTTAGGCATTATATTTAATCTTTAGACAAAAATTTTCTTTATACCACCGCCAAAGACATTGCCTCTGACAATACCACTACATTTAACTGCCTTTTCTGATGCGCCATGTACTGCTCCTGATGCCGCTGCTATCCCTAATGTTCATAACACTGGCAGAATTTTAGGGAGTAACGTTTTGGCTATAGCTGAAAGTGCCGGACTTAAGAAACCGCCGTCCACCGCAATGCGTTGGGACAGCGTAGTTATTTGTGCAGCACTCAAGTTTAAAATGAAAGTTTTTTGCGATCGTATTTTTTCGTTTGATTTTTGGTTAACAATAATTTTGTTAAAGTTCCCAAAGCACTCGGGTTGATCTTTAGTGAAACCGACCTCCGCTTCGCAACAGCAGCTGTTAATTTTGTAACTTGGGACAGCGCAGTTATTTGTGCAGCGCTCAAGTATAAAACGAAAGTTTTTTTGTGATCGTATTTATTCGCTTGATTTTTGGTTAAACATAACTTTGTTAAAGTTCCCAAAGCACTCGGGCTGATCTTTAGTGAAACCGACCTCCGCTTCGCAACTGCAGCTGTTAATTTTGTAACTTGGCCATTGGTTAAATGTATTTATTTTATAATATATTTTGTCATCTTATATAATGATTACAGATTAAACTTGTATTGTCATTTTACCTCCAATGGAGTCGATTGTCACAGATCTGTCGCTTATCATTAATGCATATGCATTTCACGCTGCTGGAACTGCTGGAGCGGTACCGAGCGTCCAAGTAATCTCAATATCAGCTGTACTGTCAAAACCTCGTTCGCTATGTTTACTAACGTCAAAGTAAAATATCGGATAAAGTGTATGAAATTTTTCTACTGATATCTGAGTTCCGTCTCCAGTATCTTGATATTTCTGCATTAAGTCGAGCAGGTACATGTACGGTCTAGTAATGTTTTTATTAGCATCATCTGCAAAATTGCATTCGATCGCTCGTTCTGGATATTGCTTTGAATTTATTCTGACATAAATTCGTCTGACATCAGCGTTGTCAAATATTCCATTATTTTGTGCTTGGCTTCCGCGTCGATCTTGTCTCTGGAATACAACGAATAAATGACGCGGCAGCTGTTCACTCGATGTTGTTGTAACTCGCCATGTGTAGTCGGTGGTATTTGGAACTGCTGTTTGATATATTTTATATTATTGAAAATGAATTTTATTGGTGCATTTTTCAAGTATACTATTTAATTATAATGCTTTAGTGACCGATGGAGTTATACATGGCATCCACAGCGCAAGTTTGTTTATAACAAATTGCACATCAGCACCACCAAATCTAAATAGGCAATCATTTTGTTCTGCTCGATCTAAAATAAGCGTATGTTTAACTCCGCGAAATACTTTATTATAGTCTCTGCAAAAGCCAAATATTGTAATTAGCGGTAACATCATTAAAATTTGACGTGATGCTGTTGCCAGTGCTCTTCTTTTAGAAAAACCTTCATTATAACGTCTACCTCGAGGGTCAACTGTGTTAATAACTAAATCTAACATTGCAACGCCGTCTGCAGCTGCATCTGGTGCGGTTATACCAAGATTAGTACAAGCAGCGGTAAGTGAGAGTCTTACAGCGTCCTCATTAGCCTGCAGCTGGTGCAACTATACCTAGCGCTGCAGCATTAGCAATTAGAAAATTTCTTACGATTACAACATCTGCAGCAGCATCAGCTCCGTGTATTAAAACACCTTTTTGAATAAATTCCGTAGATTCTGCTGTTCCAATTCCAGTATCTTTAAACCACATCATATTAGTTGCAGTTGATTTAAAGTAATCATCGGAAAACAAAATAATATTTATAGCTATACTTGCAACTTGTAAGTGATCTGAAATATCTTCTACAGTTTGATTAGCCAGCTGATATCGAGCACTTCTAAATAAACACCAACCTTTATTTATAAGAGCTACTTCTAAGTTACCTACAATTGCAGCATGTGGATCAGCTGTTATCATAATCCGACCACGAACTTCTAACATCGCTTTGTGAGGCAGTAGAAATACTCATCGTCTCTGGTATTAAATGTTCTAACTCGAGCCTTATTAGGTTCGTTAGAATTTTCATTTAAATATTCGACATACTCAAATTCCGTTACTGCGTCGTCTTTATCAGGAATTTCTGTAAAATCGAGATAAGTTTTTACAGACATTTTTTTTATTAGGTTATATAAAATTATTGCGGCGTTTGTAAATTTAGATATTAAATTTTGCATAATCTGCTCGCCTTTTGGTGATAAAAGTTTCTTCATTGTTGTTATCATCGCTCGTTGGGTTTCTTTTGTTGGTGCGATTTCCGAAATAACTTGTTTGATTGACGGTGTTTCGCCTTTTATTTTATCAGATATTTTTTGTCCCACTGCAGTTCGCGCAGCAGATGCAGCTCCAGTTGCAAAAGCTTTATCAGCGTCAAGTGGAATATTTTCAGCAATTTTAGTAAATATATTTCCGAAAAATCCTCCTACTATTTTTCTTCGATAAACTTTTTTTTTCTGTTTCATCATATATCTGAGGTTGTATAATTTTGTTGTCAAATCTTTCAAAAATATACGTTTACTGTTGTTCGCGTAGGTGCACGTAATAAGTAACAATTTCGTTATTAAAATCCAACTGTATTCCAGATTGGTCTGTCAGTTGCATATTTACTTCATTCATTTGATTTTCAACGTTCCGCGGATAATATATAATATGACGTGGACTGATTTGCATGAGAGACCCTGGTGGAACATCTGGTGAAAAACTTTATATAGTTTGATCTTTGCTACTTTTGACTGAATAAGAACCAGATGCGATCGAGCAATTTACTAGTATCGTGTTTACGTCAGTTATAATTATTGGAGATTCACCATCATAAGTAATAAATTTATCACCAGCAAATTTTATATAATCATCATGAGTGGGATAATATTGATGTTTGAATCCTATCAATGATGCAATGCTTGTTGGTGGGTGAAAACTGATTAACGAATTACGTTTTATTGTTATTCTAGCTCGCATTGTGTTATAGTTCGGTGCAAGATCAAATTCATCAGCTTCACCACCGTTTTTAACCAAAAGCTCTTTTATTATTTTATTTAGATCAGTAATGTTATAAGCTCCTTGTGGAATGAAAAATGATTAATTTAGAATTGGTGGACAAGAAGGGGGATCAATACCAAATCTAAATTCATCATTAACACCTGTCTTAACATTCGCCATGGCGTTCCAACAAGTGCATGAAATTAATCCAATTTCGTATTGTTTTTCACGATCTATTTCTATTGGCGGAATATACTTTACTGAAAAGTTCGCGCTATCTTTATCAGATTGGCTGGAGTCGAGTAATAATATTGCTGACATTTATTATTATATTTTTATAAAATTAAGTCGCGGTGTAAATTATCGTATTCGTCAGATGCTAATAAATTACTCGATCTCAAATTATCAAGTATATCGATGATTTCATTGTCAATTTCAGCACCAACATTTCCTGCTTCTTTGGATGATATCAATAACATTAATCTGCCGATCATTTCAGTAATTGATGCGAATATTCTGACGCCTGTTCCTGTTTTCTTTCTATATTTTTCTAATAGTTTTGTAAAACGTTCATCATCATAATGTTTAAATAATTTTTCAAATCCCAGATCAGCATCTTTTTTATCTCTAAATTTTGTTGCAGTAGTTTTAAAAACAGTAGCGATAGTGTTATTTCTAGCTCTTTTAAAAACTTCTTCAATATTTTCAATTGGAGTTGCACCAGTTTCTTTATAGGCTTTTCTACCTTTTAATTTTGTAATGAGATCATCGTTTTTATTTTTTTCCAATTATAAATATTATCAACATCAGAAATACTATTTTCTTTCATAAAATTTAAATATTTCTTTTCTGTTATCTCATTTTTGCCTTGTTTTTATATTCATCATGATGGCTTTTACTTACTTTAGCTGATTCTTGTAAATATTTTTCAGTCATTGTAGGAGATGGTGGTTTATATTCAGTTGCTTCTGATTTTTCATCTAATAATTTTGCTTCATTAACTAAGCTATTAAGGTGATTATTACTAAGGTATTGGCCATCTCTGATATTATCAATAGCTTCAATATAAAGATCAGCAATAAATCCATGTCGATATAATTTAAAGTCGTTATGATAAATTTCATTTTCTAAAACTATATTATCCACGTGCTTTTTACTTTCTTCACTTATTTGTTCTAATTTTGCAATTTTTTCGTCAGCTTCATAATCGTCTTTTTTAACATTATGTATTCTTACGTTTTTAAATTCGCTATATTTTTTGTTAAAATCTTGATATTAGTTGTCTGTTATTTTGCTATTTATATTTTCTAAATAGTGTTCAAATCTTCTTTTATCTTCTCTCTTTCTTCTAAATTCTTCTTCATGTTCTAAACTTCTCTCCATCGGTCTAACTACTGTTGCTTTGGTTAATCTTTGTTGAAGTTCTAGCGGATTATTTATAAGCCGATCTATTTCAGCTTGCCTTGCGGCAGGATCAGCTATATTTGCTGCAAGTGCTTCAGCCAATCTTTTCTTTTCCGCATCAGATCTCTCAATAATTCTTCCAGCAGCCGCCTCTTGTTGTTCTTTAACTAAACCGAGTAAACCTTTCTCTTGTAATTTTTTAGCCTCTTCTTCTGAAAGTGGTTTAGTTTCGGATTGTTTTCCAAGTAAAGCCTCAGTAACTGGTTTGAAAACTTTAGCTGTTGTTTCTGCTGCAACAAGTTGACCACGTCGAGCTTGCTGAACTGTTTAAATTTTGCCTGAGATTGTGCAAGCTTTTTTAGATTTTCGATATATTTTCTGTACTTTGCCTGTTTTTCCATTAATTATATACTATTTTCTATAAACTATTATTGTAGATAGTTTTCAATACAACATCGAAACATTTTATTCTTATCATTTGTTAACTTATCGAAGAAAAAGAAATCGTATCTATTTGCCGTTGCTTGACGATATAGTTCAATAAATTTATCTTTTGTTACGTCGCCGCATTGTTCGTTCGTGATATTTCTAACGTCAATATTGTCAAGACCAGGAAATAATATAAAACAACCAGTATTTCGCCTAATAAATTTGTCGATATTATAATATCCTTGAGCGAGATAAATAGAATTGCATTTCTTATTTCGCGACAGTGAAAAATACGATCTGATTTTATTCATTTCCTCGTTGTTTAGCAGAATATCATCAAAAACAAATATTTTATGTTCGGACGAATCGAGTTGATTAACTGGAATAAGTTCTTCAGGTTGAATGATTATAAAGAAATCCTCGCCATATTCAAGATCGTCACGAAGTTTGTCATTATAAATGTTAAGTAGCTCGTACTTATCTTGCTGCGGATTAATTGTGTAAATATAAACTCGATCGTAGTTAAAATTATCTCCAAGAAGTAAATTCATTAGCAAATTTGTTTTGCCAGATCCTGTTCTACCAGCAATAAGATAATGACAATCTGGGAGCTCATTATTATGTTTATGTTTTACCAATCGCTCTGTATCAAAGTTTAATATCGACGATTTTGCCATTATTATTATTATTGTATATAATTTTATCAAGCAGTAAATAAATAATGAGTTTTTACTCAAAATTTGGAACAACAGTAGGAGATTCAGCGTCTGCTCAACAAGATGACTTATCTAAATATGCAACTCTCGACCAACACAAAAATGAAATTACTAATTTATTAAATGTCACGAGTGTAGATCAAAACGAAGTTGTTATTTTTCAAGATAAAGAAGGACGATTAAAAACGAGCAATATACAACTATCTGATATACGAATTCCCAACGCGGTTGTTAATAATATAGCTACTTTTAATGACCAAGGTAAAATACAAGATTCGAGGCAGTCCGTTAACGATTATGTTAAGAAAGCTGGCTATGTATTTATTGGCGACATAATAATGTCAGAAAAAAAGTTACCTATCTCGGAAACCCAACCGCAGATACAGATGCAACAACAAAAAAATACATCGATGATCAAGAATCTAAGTAGGTATCAGTACGCGGTGGTATTATGCTTGCATTTCTGAATATGAACAAAAATGGTATTACTAATCTTAAAGCACTAGAAACGGATTTCGGCGCTGCAACTAAAAACTATGTCGACGATAAAGAAATTCCAATAACGACTTCGTTAACGACAATTAAAGATGGAGTTTCCGCATTTAGAACTGAGTTTTCTAATACAGTACAAACATTTCTAAATTTTCGTAGAAACATAAACAGAACTAACTATGATTTTTTTGGAACTCCACTAACTGGTATCATTAATCTCGCTGACATTAACACAAGACTTAACGATATCACAAGTGGCATTCCAAATATTATTCAAAAAACTGATCTCATTAAAATTCCTCACAAACAAATTAAAAATATTGTGTACACTGTATCATCAGTAAAAGCAACATAGTCGCAACAAAATAACACTCTTAAACATATCGCGGAGGTCACTGGTGTATATAGATTGTCTTTATTTAGTAATGCAAAGGTTAGTATATTTACAACATTTCCATGGCGTCATTCAACCGTTGATTTTTCTGCAACTGTGTCTATTGTGTTAAACAAAGATATTGAGGAAACGTTTATGCTGATAGCGGATAATAAAAAGTTAACCAGAGCTACTTATTGGTGGTGTATTGAATTTGTAGCTGAAACTCCCGAATTAGTTACTTAAAAATATATAAACAAATATTATATAATGAAAAAAATATAGTCGATTTCAATCATATTTAAGAAAACATTCTGAACCAAGATGTTGACGCTCTAATGCAATATTGCAGATGCTATCACAAAAATCTTTTGTGCATCAAAAAATGTTACAAATACTATACCAAAATACTGCGAGTAATATCATATCTGCCGCTACAAATGACTGGCTCTGGTATAATTTCAAGTGGCGCATCATTAAATCCGTTTTTGTTAATAATATCTGGTGTCAGCGTTTCTCTTGCAGCACTGTGTAAAATGGTTGAACCTCGACTTACGACTAAAAGAAATGCTTGCAAAACAGCGCGTATAACCTATAAAAAAATTACTCGATCAAATTCGATCTTTTTTACGTGGTATAAAATATGACATGGACGATTTGATAGGCGAGTTCCGCATTATTGATAGTATGTTAACAGATATTCTGCCAATGAGAGTTAGCAAATACGAAAAAGATTATGATAAAAAGTAGATGTTTAATTAATTTTGTATAGCTTTAGTAATATCGTTATCGAATAATATATCAACCATATTGTCAATAAATATTATCACATCATCTGCCCATCCCGCTATTCTCACATCGCTTTCAACTGTGAATAACCACACTGATCCATATTTGGGCGATACATAATATCCCACCTTTTTAATGCAATCGCTTATTACTTTAGGTTTAATGCCAGTATACCCTGACGCTGCTCTGATCGAATTAAATCTTTTACAAAATCTATTTGTTAGACCGAATTCAACATGTCTGATTGACGTATTGTACATTATATACATTTTATTTGTTTAATATAACATTTTTAACAAATAATTACTTAGTAGTAGTGAGGATTGATGTATCCTTTAATCCTTTATCAGAGAACCTCCGGCCACAAAACATATTTTTGTCAGAAAATGTATTAGAAAAACCTTATCACGTAAAGGCATCGTTTTGAGCTAGCAAAGTCTGCTGACAAAAATGTTAACTTACAACGTTTTGGGAGGGCCGGTGGTCTCTGATAAAAGGTCATCAATTCCTCATTACTACTGTCCCGATAAAAACGATACTGATAAAGGTGCAACTGGAAGTGGTACTAATACTGAGGAAGTGGCCTTGTTACTTTCCCCGGTAATACCCTTTCCGACTTAGATTGATTATACATTTTAATTGGTGAAAAACGAGCTGGTAGTAATTCTCTTTAAATTATTAACGAAATCTCATCAATTTGTCAACGATTTTTTACAGGTGGTATCATCGATGTTGGAGTATATCGGTCCCTCGTTAATGAAATCGCTGATGTTTATCACAGTGATTAAACAGCTATATAAAATTTTCATAATAGGATGAACATACATGTTGCTCGACATGAACCAGCTATGGTGTGGTTGGTGAATTCAAGATTATCTGTATACAATACATTTTATGGAGATGGATTTGGTGATGTCATTCAGGGTTAATTATAGGAATAGCCCCGAACGTAAAAACCAATCGCAAAAAGTAGGAATGAAATCTTTTTGGGAGTCCGCCAACAGGTAATATAAATCTCACCGATATAAACACAAGAATCAACGATATTATCAGTAGAATTCCTATTATCATCAATAAAACTAATATCTCTTAAATTCAACACAAACAAATTAATACAGTATCATCAGAATTATCAACATGGTTACTGAATAATAACTCTGTCAAACAAAACCGCGGAGGTCACTGATGTATACTGGCTGTCCGCATTTAGTTCTGCAAAATTTAGGATATTTACCGCGTATCCATGGCGTCATTCAACCGATAACTTTTCTGGAATTGTTTCTATTATAATAAAAAAATATAATAAAAAATATTTATACTGGAACCAAACGATAAAAAATAGCAACAGCGTCTTATTGGTGGTGTCTGAAATTTGGTGCTGAAACACCTCAATGAATTATTTTTAATTAGCATAATAATAGACGTTCAGCGATGCAAATACCATCAAGTAAGAACATGGCAGAACTAAAATTCTTCATCAACGATTATACAGCAAAAATAAAGAAATATGATGGACGTGCAGCTGTCGTTAATATAATCGTTTATTCAGTTTTCGCAATCATTGCTTGAACCGACGTAGCATTATCAACGTTAATGATGACTGCGCCGATCGTTTTAACAATCGTTTCATCGTCAACCACGATCTCTGGATTATTCAATATTATCGCGAAAAAGATAGATACGTGCACAAGTGAAAAATTAAACGAGTACACGGTGAAATTGCACATAGCAATTTCAGCAAATTCCAAATTATCGTCGATGATTTCTTTGTCGCTTAATGATGGAATAATATCTAATGAATTATTCAGTATTATACCAAAGATCTACAATGAAGCATTTATCCGTAGCGTGATCCTATCACGGAAAAAAAAACTTAGAGCAACAATAATATAAATATGACAACGTCATTGGAATCGCTATAACAGATCGTGACTAATGCTGCTCCGGTGAGAACCACAATGATATCAGCGAGTTCAACTAATCTTGATTTCTGTATTAATTATTTTGACTGCAATTCCATCAATAGAAATTTCATTAGCGCAATTACGGGTTTATTATAGTTGGCTGAATATAGATCAGAATCATTAGACTTGATTGGGTAGACAGAAAATTGTATGCTGTTACCGATGGAACATGGCTCCCTTGATACGGTTATTCTTCTATAACCGATGCTAAACGTGATCCAGTAACAGGACAGATTATATACGACAATCTTGAAGTTTCCTATGAAGAACCGATACCTTTAATTCCGTCTATCTCTCACAGTGCTGATGATAGAGTTGGGTTTTGTTAGTTTGAAAACATCTTTCTGTGATTCTATGGAAAGTAAAACTTCATTATAAGCATTACATTAAATAGTATCTGAGATAAAAGAAAATAAATTTACTCATTCTCACCTCACAAGAGCAACCCGAAAATGAATGGTCGGTGCCTCATAGTAGATGCATTCATTATGTGTGTAGTAATTGCTGATTAAGTTGTAATATATAAAAAACTGTAATTAATGTGGGATGAATAAGCTTACGCTATAGCACACAACCCGTGAAAGACATTGTGATGTCATTAGAGAGCTTATTGATAAAAAAGAAAGTGTTTTCACTGAAGCCTATACCCACACTACTGATAGCACAGGCAAAGAAACTTTGAGGGGGATGCCAATAAACGTGCAAGATATTAGTAAAAAAAGAACCCGTAAAGAGAAACACGCTTACTCAAAAGTACAAATTATTTAGTGGACAAAATTGATGTTGTCCTGAAAATCTTACGATGATTCACAGTAGTACAGAAAAATACATGTACTTAAGACATTTCCAAACACTCATAAATAAGCATAAAAATGTCATGTTTATATTTTAATCAAACATTTATCCAAACTTTGGATTTGGCCTTATATTTCACAAAATCTCACCAGGTTGTCATACGTGAAACGTGTTAAGCATCTAAATAAATGAGGTTAAATATATTTGTAATATTCAAAAATAATTTTTTGAAAAAATTCTGTTTGGAACAAAAGCTATTAAAAACTTTTTATTTATTATGAATTATTTGTTTTGAGAAAAAAAAAACATCCTTTTAACGTCATTACAGTCGTATCTTAGTACGTACCACCAGGATCAATTACAGCGGTTAACAAATATACCGTGCAGTTCTAGGCATGAACCAGCGAAACATTTGCATTGATACATATTTCCTCGACAATAATCACCCAATTTCACCTCCACCTCCTGCAATATGACTGGAGGTGTAGTACCTAACGACTCACTTGTTTGACTTGACGTCGTTAAGCGGACACTGGCTCATTTTTCAAGCGAAATCAAAAGAAAATATCTTAACCTAGTGTATATACGTCAAATAATAGAAAATATGAAATCATCTTAATTGAAAAAAAAAAAACAACACACAACAATATTCATTACACCCGGCTGAAATTGCCTTTGAATGACCGTGCTGAGTCCCAATATATGTCAAGTGTTATATGGCAGTTCTGTTTACATTGCTTGTTTTGTTGTTATTGCTTTGTAAAAGATTCCCAAAAGTTACTGTTTGAGGTTCTTCAATTTCTTTACTTTATATTTTGTCATTTTATAAGCAATCGAGAAGCTTGTCTTAGTTTTAGTGTGACAATAAATTTCTTTTACTTCCAATTAGATATCTTCTATTCATTAAGTAGTACATATAATAATTTAATTATTGGTGACTATGCATCGTTTGAGGATTGTCTAAACGTACACACAATTAATGGCATTTTGTAACATTGTACAGGTTAGTGTTTCCAACAAACATGAAATACGCACTGGGAAGAGATTTGGAAAATGTGAAGCGCAATACCATGGTATAGTTTGGGGGACAATACAAAAGGTACATCTATTGACCGTCACGTGATAAAACAAAGATGACATGTATCTATAAGACAATATTGTTAAAACAGCATTGATACCTCAATTTATTAAATTTTAAATTTACTTTGGAATTTTGAAAAAGAGATCTCCTACCTAATTCTGATAATTACCAGGTATTGGAAATAAATCAGATATTGTAGATCATGTATCTGGTTTTTAAATGTTCCAAATATTAAATTATGCAAACATTACGTATAATTCATTAGATTAAAACAATAAATAGGCATCATTAACGACCTTGATGGGAAATTAATATATGTGATAACATTTTAATAACGTTAACGTTACAAGTAAATATGGTAACTGTGATGTCAAATAGCTCTACTGTAAAGTAATATTTTATATTTATACTGTTAGCACATCGTTAGAGTGCTAGTAACACAGACACGAAAACAAACATTGCCATAAAAATTGTAAAAACAAACATTAGTATAAAAATTGTAATCGGCGTCTCAGCAAGCACACCCATGACGATTACATGTATATGGTAGACGGATATGGCATTGCTTCCGATAATACGTTTCCAATTTTAGTAAATAATATAGTGTTAGTAGTAGTAATAGAAGTAATGTAACACCTGTAGTTGTAAATCCCTTTGTTATTGCTGTAACAGTATCCCAATATAACAGAGTGAAGTTGTAAGATATATTCCTGAACATGCAGGATCGGATCAGGTCAATATAATGTTGGGTCGGTATCCACAAATTTAAAAACGGCGCAAACTGTCCCGGAAAGGGCACAAAGTAAAAGTCGGAGACTATTTACTCAAAAGAACCGCTCCAGTGGCCTAATGGTTAGAGCGTCCGCCTCGGATGCGAGAGGTCGTGGGTTCTATATTCCGGTCAAGTCATATCAAAGACTTACACAAAGGGTACTAACAGCTGGCTCGCTTCACAATCAGTGTTAAGAATGGTCGGCCTGGTGTCAGGATAATGTAACTGGTTGGGACATCATGCTACATGTCTGCGGCATGATGCCCCAGTGCTAGACATCACTATAAACTGCCACACTGCAGACATAGTAGCGATATGACTAAAAACTTGTTAAAGCTACGTTAAAAATCAT
This sequence comes from Potamilus streckersoni, assembly GCA_016746295.1. Taxonomy (NCBI): domain Eukaryota; kingdom Metazoa; phylum Mollusca; class Bivalvia; order Unionida; family Unionidae; genus Potamilus; species Potamilus streckersoni. The sequence goes on along the minus strand of JAEAOA010001147.1, from coordinate 28,021 downwards.
AAGCACATCACATCACTATTTACTCAAAGTGTCACAGTACCCAATAAACGTACACAAAAATAAAACGATGGTCAAATTTCAAGCGACAAGTGACTTTACGTTCGTGTATGTTTTTGGAGGAGAGCAGTTCTGTGTGTGTGTGTGTGTGTGTGTGTGTGTGTGTGTGTTTGTGTACTCGGCTGGAAACGTGCGTGAATGTATATAAATTATATCGAGTTGGTATGCGTTGTCCCAATATCTAAAATGGAGTGGGAAACTCTAAAACTTCATATCGATCAATGTATAAAATATTTTGTAAAATTTCACAATATAAATTGTTCCGGTTTTCCTGTTTAAGTGTTCTTTTCAAGGTTTATTTAGATGTTCACATGCCTAAAAAGAAGTCAAATGTTAATATGTCTGCTTGAAACCCAATGCCATATGATAATGTTTCTTTGAAATGCAAGGGTTCGGGAACACAAATTTCATAAAGAGAAAATATTGTTTTGTATAACTGGATATTTTTATATTGAATCATCCTTAATTTCCAAGACATTTAATGTAAAATTACTTAGGAAATAATGCAACAATATGGCACGATGTTCTTAAAAACGAAATCTAGAGCTGTTTTTTGATTTCATTATCCACTGAATATTTATGAGCTTGAGGGATGGGTAGGGTAAAGTTGAGCACTGGAACAAATACATGAGTATTTATCTGTCTTATTGTAGTTTTTGTAAGATCATCCATTCTGGATATATAACAAAAAGTTTTGCCATCGTCTTGAGAAGAAATGTGTCAAAACTGTGTGATGTATTTACTATATATAGTTAATCTCTATCCCCTTCTCTCTTATAAAAATGATACACATATATCAAATGTTCGGATGAATCAACATCATAATATATTTTGTTCTAATCAACAATAAGAGAAACTAAGATTCCTCCATGAACGATGCATAAGAAGAAACGTTTTCATGGCTGATCTTAAGTTATGTAATTCTTCTCAATACATACTATCTACAATCGACCATCATTAATGTATAACGTACATACACTACATTTGTTGTGAAACAATGACCAACAAATCATAAATTGCCTTTCTTTCAAGGGCGATAATGGTAAAAATAAATATGACAGATATGCTGCACAAAACATACGTGGGCAAATTTTTTTAAATGAAAACTAAAATACGTGTTTAAGGTAATCAACAGAACATAATGAAAATATATAATTAAAACAAAACTCAGGTTGAGCAAGTCTTACCATTGACTTTGATACACATTGTGTGCAAATACACAATTTAGGGTGTATAGTTATCAACAATGTGTGATATGCGGCTTTTAGCTTATGCGTCTATATTTCACTAATATATGTACCACATCGGTCAATTTTCTTTAGCTGTACTGGACAAAACCAGATACACTTTTAAGGAAGACAGATGGTGGTGTTTTGTCTATAAGGTTTCATTTCGATCTGCTTATGGTCAGAAGTAATTTTTAGATTGCCTGCCCCTTAGTTCTATTCATTTAGTAGATGACACGCGGATAACAAAAATTGTTCATTTGGAAATTATCCAGACTACAGAAGCTTAAAACACTACATCTCATTGGTAAAAAGGTTCGTTGTTGCGAAAGAATGTTTAGATAGTCCAAAAGGACGTCAATCTGATACATAGACCGTTCGATTCGGACACTGTCACTCAACGTAATAAAAAATGTTTAAAATTTTCGTGTTCACCAGACCGAGACACTTATAATATGCCCCCCCCCCTTTGCTGCTGCGAGTGATCTTAGTGATTAGTGTCACTAGTACAGGGTCAAGGGTAAAACAGCAGCGGTCATGTGACATAAATCCTTGCTACAGCAATAATAATGAGCCATTATGCTCTACCCATGGAATATCATACAGCTAAACTAGCTCGACTCTACCTATGGAATATCATACAGCTAAACTAGCTCGACTCTACCCATGGAATATCATACAGCTAAACTAGCTCGACTCTTCCCATGGAATATCATACAGCTAAACTAGCTCGACTCTTCCCAAGGAATATCATACAGCTAAACTAGCTCGACTCTACCCATGGAATATCATACAGCTAAACTAGCTCGACTCTACCCATGGAATATCATACAGCTAAACTAGCTCGACTCTACCCATGAAATATCATACAGCTAAGCTAGCTCGACTCTTCCCATGGAATATCATACAGCTAAACTAGCTCGACTCTACCCATGGAATATCATACAGCTAAACTAGCTCGACTCTACCCATGGAATATCATACAGCTAAACTAGCTCGACTCTACCCATGAAATATCATACAGCTAAGCTAGCTTGACTCCACCCATGGAATATCATACAGCTAAACTAGCTTGACTCTACCCATGGAATATCATACAGCTAAACTAGCTTGACTCTACATATGGAATATCATACAGCTAAACTAGCTCGACTCTTCCCATGGAATATCATACAGCTAAGCTAGCTCGACTCTACCCATGAAATATCATACAGCTAAGCTAGCTTGACTCTACCCATGGAATATCATACAGCTGACCTAGCTCGACAGTGACTTGAGGCAATAAATAAAATATCTCCTCATCTGAGATTCTGTCAAGCAGCAACTACAACAGCGTCAGGAAGCTGGAGTGAAATTTGCAGAAGATACCGCGGAATGGTTTAAGCCCGTTACAAAATCATCTAAAAAGCTAAAATACACAGATAGATCAACGTTAAAAACCGCGAGACGAACAAAGGAAGCAAAATAGATTCTCCAGGAGATGGCTGATCAAACACAGCAGGTAATGAATAGCCTCTCCAAAATTAAGGCCGACATTTTTGTACTCCGGATATAGAAGAAGAGTGGGTAACTTTTAAAATTACCTGCGAAGGTAGTTTTTATATTGGCAGACTGAGACCGAAGGGTTCTGACCGTAGTGTGCTGGCACACCACGTGTTAACAGATGATAATTTATAATTGCTTGATTATATCCACATGGCCAAGAGTGAGTTCAAACGAAATGGTGTGATGTATATCTGGTCCACACTAATAGTAAAACCCGTGTAAAAGGTCAAGGACAATGCGCTGATCGATGCTACCATGAATGGCCAACTGGCAAGGACGATTATTAATTATGTAGATCCGGGTGAACGAAGATACATTATCAGAATAAAATTTATTATTGCAGTCACTGTCTTATCGTCGGACATGAATAAATTAGTGCGGGATATCCATGATGAATGTTACCCTGTCTTCTTTGCATAGCGCATTTGAGATATTGCTGTGTTAAACATACGTTCTAGACCATGAATGTTAACCGGCATTGCCAGACCATGCTGCGAACGGACGCATCCGACGACCGAAGTTGTTTATGGGATTTGCTAGATAAGACTAATATTAATAATCTTCAACCGATGAAACGTGAGGTTATCCAAATTGTGTTGCCCTGAGAATCAAAACACACTTTACAAATGCATTACGAGGGAAGTGTCTTACGGGTGTACACGGTGATAAAAAAAATCAATGGGAGGCTAAAGTGTGATAGAGTGGGACTACTATTAGCGATATTGCAGAATTAGTAAAGGCATTAATATTTCCAACAACGGTTAAAACAATAACCGTTTTGTACTTAGCTAAGTGCCTGAAAAATGGAGCTCCAATAACATAATTGACCATAACCGATACGCATGGACATCAAGTATAACAAACTTTCCATCGAATAAAACGTCCGATTCCTTGAAGGCGATGATATATTTCAGTGCATTCGTAAGATCAGTAAAACCTATCCAGTGTCAGTGTGGTTGTTTCAGAGTCACAATGCAAAATCGAATATTTGATCAGTTTGATCTTTATCGTACAGAATCTCTTCATCCACATATGATCAAGACTGAACTGAAGCATATTGACGACCAGAAGGAGATGGAACGATTACTTAGTGATTGTTCTACTATTCCGCTGTTGTTGCTCCATTTGCCCAGAAGTAAAATTCATTGTGACCAACCGAAAAAGAATTTCTCAACGAAATTCAGCTATCACCTGTCGAGTATGGACACGGTGGGCTATGGAATACTGTATACGATCCAAAAAGAAGTTATCTCGATTGATATTGTTGAGTGTTCCCCTGGAAGCATTCTTGGTATGGGTGAGAGCGCCACGTATTTTAAGCGATTCGGATATCCTACACATGAGATGACTAGGCTATGGATAAATGGCCACCTACCGGATTTTGACTTTACAGGATTCGCTTGTGTTGAGTCATTCGAATTTTCTTTAAGAGTTCATCATGTTATTGTTTATTATTATTATTATTATTATTATTATTATTATTATTATTATTATTATTATTATTATTATTATTATTATCTATAAATGACCACAAGGACGAAATCTCATTTGCAAAAATTTTAGCTGAACAATAATTGGTAGTTACACAAGGAGCATCGTCACATCGTTAATATCGTTGTACAAGATTAATTATCGACGATGCTAAACTTAATTTCATAATCAATCTTAGAGCCAACAAGGACACGCTTGCGTATACAGAAAGTGCAAAGCTGAAAAGATGGAAATAAGCTGGATTCTATTGTATGTTATTATGATGGTAATTCACCGCAACATACTCATCTGAGATCTTTGAAGCTAGCCTATGTTTCCATAAACCTACGGTCGAGGATAAACAGATTTCTTGATACTGCGGTTAGGGTCACCACAGATTTATTTTATACCGACAAAACAAATATAGTACTGTTAGATGGATATGATATAAATGCAAACTATGCCCCTAACACTGAAAGTGTTGTCTTATGTGGCAGATGGCAAGTCAAGAATAAGAAGATACTCAACGAATCTGAGGATTATAAACATTTACCTGACTATAAAAAATAGTCGAATGTCATAAGCATCATCCACACCATCTGTCTACGATTATGTGACAAGACATTAAACTGTTTATCTTAATGAACCCGGCGGTTCTGGAAAGCCAATACGTGCTATATATCTATTCCTGAACCATAGTATAGGGAAATCTGAAATGATAGTGCTAACTTCGACCCACAGACTGGCTAGGGATATGAAAGATAGAAGTTTGATACCTGTATTGAAAGGGATATGCATATAAACTTGAGCGAATGGGTAAGAAATATATTACTAAAAATATAATCTTGGATGAGATATACACAGTGCACGTAGACGTGTTGGGAAAGTTTCTTGATTGGTTGTTGACGAAATTTACTGATGTTATTATGTGTTGACATTGCCGACAACTACCGCCATTTACAGGTACGTCCCCACATCGCTGATTAAAAGAATCTCTGGATTATTATCAGAAAATATTCGATGATCGCATGGCTCACAAAGAACCACTGAAAGAGTTCAAGCGGTTAATACTACTACATCCTAATACAATTAAATGCAAGATAATGCCTGACGAAATTCCAGAAACAGGAAACGAATATATTTGGAATTTATGGCACCCTAGCGCTCTCATAGTTGCATCACGAAAATTTGTTCACGATTAACTTCAGCAAAATTTATTTCTGCTACACAAGAAGTTTTTAGATCTACTGGTTCCACTGTGTTATCGCCCAGCTGAAACACTCGACAGAATATTGATGTTGTGTTAAGATTTCTGGCGCAAATACTCGACGCAGGCTTGTTCTCAATGATTTTGTTGTTGCACCTGTAGATGCCGCCGTTGATGTGATCGAGAAGAGCGCGTTTAGTACTGGACCCTGGGGATATACAATAACTATGTACTCGTCCAGGGGATTTACCATTTCTGATACTAAAACTTGGAATTTCTATGATCGTATCGAATGGCCAAGTTTAATATATTTAGCAGTTTTGAGAGTCCGAAGACAGTCTGATCCCCTACTTCGTATGCTCCCTGCGATGCACTACGCTATACTAAGTCAGGCGAACGCCGACGCCATATTGTCACGTGATCACAACAAATGGCCTCGTATGGATAGATCCCGATAATCTAACCCTGGCACATTTATTCCTTTAATATTCTTTTTGCTAGGGACACAATGTGAACTTTACTTATACTTTCTATATGAAAAATATCAGTCGTTATCTTACGTTCAAGCTTAACCAGCAAATCGGAGACTTAAGTATTTTTACAAATATTTCGACAACTAAGTGAAGACAGTATAGGGATGAACACAACAATATTTTGTAAATTTTGCACTTTTCTCACAAGGTCATCTCAAAAATTAATTTTCCAATAGATTCCTTGATAAATTTTACGTAGAAATTGATATGACTTTATGCACGACAGCTTTAATTTTGCCCAAGATTAAGATGAAAATACCTTCCCCATTTTACCAGGGGTGAGGGTAACGATTGTGTTGCAAATATTGCCTATTTAACACTGCGTCGTCTAAAATAGTCCAGTTACAATGAATTCCTTGATCAATTTTAAATACATTCGTATATATCGTTTTCCATGACAGCTTAAATTTAATGAAATATTTGGATCGATATAACAACCCTCTTCTAAGGGTCGAAAATGACGATAATTTGTCAAATGCTGCACATTTCGTCTACATCATGTACGATATTCCATTTGCTATCGATTACTTGATAATTATTACGTCGGATTTTGGTATAAAGTGACTGATGACATCCTTAATAGGCCAAAGGTTAATACCAAATCACTTCCATGAAGGGGGTGGGGGTGGCAAATGTTGCCAAAAATTGAACACTCTAGACAGTATCATCTCAATGTTCCATTTGCAATTTTACATTTATATATATATATATATATATATATATATATATATATATATATATATATATATATATATATATATATATATATATATATGTATGTATGTATGTATGTATGTGTGTGTGTGTGTGTGTAAGCACATGTTTTGCCAAAGATTAATCATGATTTAGCTAGGAGTTCCTCAAAGAGAGTAGTATTTTAGTCGAATGATTCATGGGCACTTTGTAAATAAAAAAGATGTTTTTGCAATAAAAGGATTTAATGCATCTTATTCAGTTTTGATTATCACATTTTTGGCAACAAAGATAAAACGAGTTTCATAACTTTGTTAGATTATATAAACATAATAAGAGGAGTCAACTATAAACAACACAGTTTAAAGGAATTGTTTAAGAATTGAGGATAGAGTCAGAGGGATATAATCTAGAAGTCACAGGTGGGTGAGTGGGGTGGGTTAAGGATCCATCTGTTTATATCTAGCTAGCACTTGTTAAAACCAAAACACTAGCCTTCATTTATTAGGGTTTGCAGGAGACTTGGATTGAGATCGAGTAATGGAGGAAAAATTGTCATTTTGACTGATTCATTCAAAATGTACCAAATTGGTAAAATCTTGTAAAATTACTCTGGTCTTCTGTGTTTTTATAAAAAAAAAATCAAGCATGAAATTAAACTATACATACAATTATGATAAAATTTTCATGAGTTAAATAAGTATCCTTTTGTTAAGGGAACTTAAATTTAATATTGTATGTTTAATGAGTGACATTAGAACAAGATATGTGAAGCATTTATCATAAAAGAGATTCTTTTAATAATATCTTTATTATATGTATATTTTTTCACAATAGAAAATGGTTACAGAATTAATAATAATTATTGTGAAATTTGAAAATACATTGAATTGATTCTCTGATACGAAGTAAGAATAAACAAAATAAATAACAAGTTTCTTGAAATGTTCTAATTTGATGTTATAGAATGGAGCATCATCCTAGATTCCACACCTATTGTAAAAGACAGGTCATCACCAACAGGACAGACTCCAGTGCAGATATAGAAGAGCAGATACCATGTATTTACAGCTGCTGTTGGCAACACTCTGTACTGCTGATTCATTTTGCACAAAGTTGAATCCTTGATTTATGCATTCAAGACTTTGTTTAAGGAGATGCTCATTTTATATTGATACTCAATTTGCCTCAGATCTGTTACAAAAGTGAAAAAAAAAATTTCTTAAAACTATACAGGAATGTTTTACATTTAACTCATCAGAAAGACAAGTAAATAAGTATTAATTAAAATAAATTCTTTATCACTATTTATGCATTGTAACATACACATGGGATATAAAAAAGTATTCATTATTATAATGAGGTAGTGTAATGAAAAATAGAATCACTCTATATATCTTAATGTTTACCATGCTATTATTATATGCAGATATCAAACACAGTGTGATACTTATGTATTGCAAGACCATTCTATTGTTTGTTTTTTTTACATCATGTGTGTTTTTATGCTGATATATTAATAACTTTTAAGCACACATTTCATTGCCTTATAGCTTGTAATCCGGTATTATTTTCATTATATACTCTGTGTATTATTTTGGTTGTTATAGTTGTTAGCAGGTAATTTTCTTACATTGTTATGCAACTAGCAGCCTTTTAACATTATGGGGAAGGGTGAAAATGTGGTCTTTATTTTCAGAAGACAGCAGGTATATTTTTGCATTAGTAAGTAGCAATAGCTATTTAACTAACAGCTATTTGTCTTTCCAGGTTCTTGTTGAAAGTATTTGTTATTGAGTCTGAGATTTATATGATAAATACCAACTCATAATTAGTTAATTTTAAATAGTACAGCTCATAACTGTTTATTGATTGCAGTTCCTAGACCAAAATAGATCGTTACCCTCACCCCTGGTAAAATGGGGAAGGTATTTTCATCTTAATCTTGGGCAAAATTAAAGCTGTCGTGCATAACGTCATATCAATTTCTACGTAAAATTTATCAAGGAATCGATTGGAAAAGGAATTTTTGAGATGTCGTTTTGGTAAAAGAGCTAAATTTTCAAAATATTGTTGTGTTCATCCCTATACTATGTCTTCACTTAATTGTCGAAATATTTGTAAAAATACCTACGTCTCCGATTTGCTGGTTAAGCTTGAACGTAAGATAACGACTGATATTTTTCATATAGAAAGTATAAGTAAAGTTCACATTGTGTCCCTAGCAAAAAGAATATTAAAGGAATAAATGTGCCAGGGTTAGATTATCGGGATCTCTCCATACAAGGCCATTTGTTGTGATCACGTGACAATATGGCGTCGGAGTTCGCCTGACTTAGTATAGCGTAGTGCATCGCAGGGAGCATACTAAGCAGGGGATCAGACTAGTCCGAAGAATGTCTCAGCTAGTAGGAGTATTCCTGAATCTATTCAGATTAACAACACCGTGGATAAGGATCAAATCAGGAAATTAGAGCACCATTGCTAGAGAAGAAATTATCTGATTATCAGTGAACCGACAAAAAAATAAAAGTAACGCGACCTTGATCTTGATGTTGAGTTTATCATAACACTACGATAACAAAAAAAAAAAAACCCAATCACTGCGCTTCATGTAATACAGATATGTTGTGGCAGTATTCAAGACTAAATCTGACAAAACCAATCTATATTTGACTGTCCGTGCTGCACTTGTCGAAGTCCCTGATGCACGGATTCTACAAAGATAAAATCAAATCGTTTTGCCAGAATCGAATGAAAATCCTGTACACCAACACTGACTAGATGCCGATACCATATAACATGGAACGATATGAACGCAAACATAGCACAAGCATGTTGGTTAATGAGTCAAACCAGTGAGTATCCGAAAGAAGATTCTTTGTTTAGTAACACCAATATAAAGGTTGTTGGTAAGTTCAAAGACTAGTGATAGGGAAAGCTAATTGAAGAATATTTAGGACTATGACCTAAGATGTACTCCATTGTAACTGGCTTCTCGACGAACGTCGTATTGGCTAAAGGTATTCAGCGGATTATTGTGCCATAGGACTTCGACATCGAATTGATTTCGCGGACACAGAAAATATGGTATGGTGTTAGAAACATTGCATGCTTGTTTACCGATAAACAAAAGTGAGTTTATCACCTCTTGATTCCACGCGATGGATACTCCCCGACGCAATTACTAACTGTGCGTTTGGGTTTCTTGCTATTGTGTATCAATTTACTATACACTAGCGGATCAAATTAAGTTATATTGGTACTTCGTATTCGCTGGAACATTTTTCAATTTCTCTAGTGCAAATGCTCATCAAGGAGTATTTGCCCCGTGTGGGTCAAGTTCACTTGGTCCAAAACCGTAAGATGTTGGTTGTCTTCGAATATCAATTATTTTCTAAATCGTAACCACGTTGAAGAAGCATGCAGAGTCAATATCATTACATTGCCTGCTTTCTAATTCTCTATGTGCATACAGATACCAACCAAACTTGTTTCCGAGTGGTTGTAACAGTGCCAGCTGGAATATCATTTTCTTTATTAAGTTTAGTAAGTTTAAAAATCTTTAGTCAAATTGCACTAGCTGGTTTAAGTATAATAATGCGAGCGACTTAATTGCTTAATGATGCTATAACAACTGGAAGACGCGCTACCCATTCTTGATATCGTTTTAGGGTGCTAGCACTATGAGACCTCATTAACAAATCATTCACGAACTGATTGAATTTTACAGTTCCGCAAGTTTGCAATTAAATCTTTCCACAATAGTTTGGTCACGGTGAATGTTAACATATCGATTATGTACTCGCACACGATGTTTAGACAACAGCTCCGCATTAGATTCGAGAATTTGTTTTACCCAGATCGACTCGTTAACATAGTGGACATGTCAGGAATGAATGTTGATCGATACGTTAGAGTGCGTCTTCATCGCCTGCAGCATATTTTGATCTCAACGGCTCAGCATAATATGTTGTTTTTGTTTTCGTTAAAGGGTTTAATGACATTTTCAGCATAATATATGTTATATAGGGCGGTCAGTATAAATTGTGTTGGAAAAACTTGGGAAAACCACTGAAATAACCCCCGACCCACGAAAAGCTACTGACAAGCTTTCCGACCGATCGAGATTCGAACCCACACAGACATGCAGAGGTGAGGTGGCAGTGGTCCGTAACGGCGAGATCAATAGACCACTCGGCCACTCGTCCCCCCCCCTCAACATATAATACCCGACTGCAAGTTTTTGGCCCTACCAGCAAACAACACATATTGTCAGTAGATAGTGAAACGTCTAGAGATATGATAGAATTTCGTACAGGTGCATATGACATCACATCAATAAATGATACAATCTGACGAATAATTTCGCCTTTGACCACCAAAGACTCTAAACGTTTTATACGTGAACATGAGTCTACACTAGGCTCCATTATTGCAATTGCACTTACACAATCGTCGTTTAGAGTGTATTCGATTGGTCTGCTACTATCGTTCGAATTCATTATCTTTTACGATTGACTTTATGTTTTATTCTAAATTATTGTTAAAAGAAACTGCTACATTACTAGATTGACTTGAAGAATTGCTAAAAAGCAGTAATATCCCCACTTCCTGTGTATACGATACTCTTCTTTTTGTAGGTTATGTGCATTTTACAAAATTTAAGACACCTCTTTTATTTGATCTCCCACCTAAACCCTGATAAATCATGGATGCAATGCTATTTGTTTTAGTCATCAGATAAAGTTCAAAACTTGAATCTACTTGGAAAAAATATTCTATGCAGAGATATATGACAGTTCATTTCATCACATCTTAATATTACTGTATATAAAATACTAAGATTCAGATACCATTCTTTGGCACCTTTGCGTTTCACATAGGAAATGCCATCATTAGGGAGTGAGAAAAGACGATAGAGAAGAGACAGAAGGAAAAACAAATCACAAAATGCATGAAATGTTACTTGCATATTTGTTTTAATTATGTTAAGAAAATACTTAGAAAACCATAAAATATTGGTAATGAAAAACCTAAGATTTAATTCTTGTCTGCAAAATATGAAAACAGCACCATTTTTAGGCGAGGAAATGTGTTAATGTTAGAATGATATGAAATAAACGTTTCCTATTGTTTAATATATTTTGCCGAAATTTAACGCTATAGATATGTATATATTGTATATACATTTAGCCATGAAACGACTAAAATTAATTGTTTATAAAGAAAATTAATGGACTGAATAATTCCTCTTAGATATCTTACGAATAGAATAAATAACCGTTTTTCCAACAATATTCCTTATATTGTAATAATTTGAAATATTTTGTAGGGAACACACGACGTTACAAATTGATGCATTGTAAGTAATAGCTATGACAAGAGTTTAAGCAGCAAACCACAACAGCATAATCTTTAAACCTACATAATATTCTTATCGATTAGAACTTAAAATTATGTTTTAAGTTTCGAAATTCCATTGTCAAATTGCATCTGTTTTGTCTCTAAGTAATCCTTCGCTACTCGTTTAACTGAATACTGCAGAAATGTGAGGGAAGCAGGATTAACATCCACCTAATAATTCTGTGGTCTTGGTAGATCCATCTGCTCTACAGATGACATGTATGCAAATGTTCCCGTCGAACAAAACGGTTTTGTTAGTTCCTAATGTATTAATGTTTCCCCCATGTGAACAGCTTGGTCCCAGTGTAGCACCTGAGGAAGAGTTGAGTTTGGTACAGTCGGATCCAAATAACTTCGATGCTGAGGTGTTTCCATCATCTCTACAGACGACATGTACGCAAATGTCGGTGTCATTAAAGACAGTTGTGTTGGTTCCTAATGGGATTATGTTCCCCGCCCCCCATAGATACAGCCTATTTGCGTGACGGCTGCTTGCACGGAGGGAAAACAATTCATCATATATATTCCAAAAAGGATGAAATTTCTGACAAACTTGTCCTGAAAGAAGAAAAATTGTTTTATGAAGTTAACTTATTGAGTTAAGGTCTTGGTTTGTAGAGTCTGTTTGATACAGCCTAACAGCCAATATAACTTATTTGAAAATGTCAGAATCAATAAAAAATTATCAGAATTATTTGAACTCAATTATGACGGTATACTCTAGAATGCAAACTGGTTAATGTTTGTAATTTAAAGGTTCCAAGTCGTTTTCATCGTTTTCACCATTTGATACGCCTTTAATAATATCGGTTACCCATTGAAAACAGCCAGTAACATGGATTACCCAATCTAATGAAAGCAGCTATAAACATGTACGTACTAAAACGCTGCAGTAATGGTGACGTCGTTCTACTATCTTTTGCGTACCATTTACTCTCCGTTCGGTAAAGTTTCAAGCATCGTGTAAAATATAGATTTTGAAATTCCGTTCACTGATATGATTAACATTTAACAAGAAAGATAAAAGAAAGTTAAAAGCAAATCTCTATAATACGTGTATTAACTGCCAATTTTAAGATATGACCCATATAAGGGTTGCACCGGGTCATTAGCATCATAGGTCTGAATCTCGGGAGATACTGTTGCGGCCAATTTAGAGTTGCAACAGAAGAATTGTGGGAATGACTGCTCTAAATGCTGAAACAACCATTCCATTGTGTCATGAAAGTTGTCGTTTCAAACCGGTTCCCTCACCGTTTGCGTATCCTACAGTCATCTTGCCCTTTTGAATTTTGCACAAAAAAAACAAACAAAAAAAAAAAAAACAAACGACATGAGCTGTATGATGCATACGATAATAAATGCGACAAATGTTTTCCATATAAATAATTTATTACTTAGCACATTTCAGTTAGTACTCTTGCCACGGATCCAACACCGTGAAAAGCATCATCTACTGTGTGTGTGGGGAAGGGAATGTGTGTGTGTGTGTGTGTGTGTGTGTGTGTGTGTGTGTGTGTGTGTGTGTGATTTAGATTTTTAAAGTAGTTTTAAGAGTTTTTTGGTCATATCGCTACGATGTCTGCAGTGTGGCAGTTTATAGTGATGTCTAGCACTTGGGCAGACATATATCATGATTTCCCACCCAGTCATATTATCCAGACATCAGGCCGACCAGTAATAACACTGACCTCTTAATGCTGAGCGTCAAGCGAAGCAGCTGTTAGTACCACTTGTGTAAGTCTTTGGTATGTCTCAGCCGGGGCTCGGACCCACGACCTCCCGCATTTAATGCGAACGCTATAACCACTAGACCACCGGAGCGATAATTCACATCATCTACTACTAAAGCTTCTGTTGTAGCGGAATAGCGGCATCATGCTGTTAGTTATCAGTTTGCCGACGTCTTTGTCTTGGATGTTGTTAGTTGTATGCATTGAAATGTTTACTTTCTTTAGGCCTTTTAAATTATCATAGCCTCAACGCTTGTATAACAATACATTTTGCGTATGGAAACGAGGTTTATACCTTTGCAATTCTTTACCTATATAAATGCAGATCTCGAGCTATAAACTGACTTTTAACTAATTAACGCGAATTTTGTAATTACCATAGCTGAGAAATTGTTCATATTTACTTGTAAGTACTCTAAATGTACGTATTCAGCAATTATTGGTCATTCTAATATTTTTGTAAAGCATAGGTTACAAAGGCTGAGGGGATATTAGGAAACATGGAAATTTACACTAAATTTAATATTGCCTTTTTTGGTTTGAAGTCTAATTAATTTGTGTTCACACAGAGAGAGAGAGAGAGAGAGAGAGAGAGAGAGAGAGAGAGAGAGAGAGAGAGAGAGAGAGAGAGAGAGAGAGAGAGAGAGAGGGAGTCAAGGATAATGCCGTTTGTAAAGTATAAAACACGATGCTGCATTTATTATATTACATACATACATACATACATACATACATACATACATACATACATACATACATACATACATACATACATACATACATACATACATACATACATACATACATACATACATACGTGTGTGTGAGCTTTGCTGTCAGTAAACGAAACTAAACAGGAAACACAGCATAATGTCAGTCACATGTGTGAACAGTGTTACAGACGGACACATCTTACATAGAGGAATATGAAACAGTGGATACAACTGTATTTGATGTCTTTTGAAAATACAAGTTGATTGGAAAATTTAAAATAAAAAAGAGGATACCATATAGAATGCTATTATTGCATTGTATAAAGTATAAAGGAAACTTTTATAGTGATAGTAATTTTGGGATAAATTGAATATTTGTCAGCTTACTCAGACCAAAACCTACTTGTAGTAAGAATATTTCACAGAACTCAAAGGCTAGGACACAAAAGTAGTTCATCAAAATGAAATCAGTAAATGGACTGAGATGAAACCGCAACAAGTTAATGGTTTTAAAGACACTCATCATTGACAAACACGCCAGTAAAGTAAGCCAAGCAAGAAAGGAAACAAATCAAAAGTATGGATCATTTTTTGGCTACTTGAAAACAAATATATTTAGAATACCTACAATAAATAATTTATGAAAAGTTAGAATTTTAAAAATGAGACATGTACGAACTGGTTATATGATCATTACTGGGAAATATTTAAAAGCAATTCTGTAATTAAAAACGGCAGTTTCGACGAGAAGGTATTAGTAGTAGTCGTCTTCAATTTACGCGGAAAGACATCTTTGTATCTTATGATCCGTATCATAATAATTGGCATTATAATGCGAGTACAGTCAGATTAAAAGTAGAGTTCTAAAATGTTCTAAGATTATATAGTCTAATTAATTGCTATCTGATTAAAACCATCTAGGAACGGTCTATTGCTCTTTTCCAAAGACACTGTCTGCGTATCTAGGAACGGTCTATTGCTCTTTTCCAAAAACACTGTCTGCGTATCTAGGAACGGTCTATTGCTCTTTTCCAAAAACACTGTCTGCGTATCTAGGAACGGTCTATTGCTCTTTTCCAAAAACACTGTCTGCGTATCTAGGAACGGTCTATTGTTCTTTTCCAAAAACACTGTCTGCGTATCTAGGAACGGTCTATTGCTCTTTTCAAAAACACTGTCTGATTAAAATCATCTAGGAACGGTCTATTGCTCTTTTCCAAAAACACTGTCTGATTAAACCCATCTAGGAACGGTCTATTGCTCTTTTCCAAAAACACTGTCTGCGTATCTAGGAACGGTCTATTGTTCTTTTCCAAAAACACTATCTGCGTATCTAGGAACGGTCTATTGTTCTTTTCCAAGAACACCGTCTGCGTATCTAGGAACGGTCTATTGTTCTTTTCCAAAAACACTACCTGCGTATCTGGGAACGGTCTATTGCTCTTTTCCAAAAACACTGTCTGCGTATCTAGGAACGGTCTATTGTTCTTTTCCAAAATCACTGTCTGCGTATCTAGGAACGGTCTATTGTTCTTTTCCAAAAACACTGTCTGCGTATCTAGGAACGGTCTATTGTTCTTTTCCAAAAACACTGTCTGCGTATCTAGGAACGGTCTATTGTTCTTTTCCAAAAACACTGTCTGCGTATCTAGGAACGGTATATTGCTCTTTTCCAAAAACACTGTCTGCGTATCTAGGAACGGTCTATTGTTCTTTTCCAAAAACACTGTCTACGTATCTAGGAACGGTCTATTGTTCTTTTCCAAAAACACTGCGTATCTAGGAACGGTCTATTGTTCGTTTCCAAAACCACTGTCTGCGTATCTAGGAACGGTCTATTGTTCTTTTCCAAAAACACTGTCTGATTAAAACCATCTAGGAACGGTCTATTGCTCTTTTCCAAAAACACTGTCTGCGTATCTAGGAACGGTCTATTGTTCTTTTCCAAAAACACTGTCTGCGTATCTAGGAACGGTCTATTGTTCTTTTCCAAAAACACCGTCTGCGTATCTAGGAACGGTCTATTGTTCTTTTCCAAAAACACTACCTGCGTATCTGGGAACGGTCTATTGCTCTTTTCCAAAAACACTGTCTGCGTATCTAGGAACGGTCTATTGTTCTTTTCCAAAATCACCGTCTGCGTATCTAGGAACGGTCTATTGTTCTTTTCCAAAAACACTACCTGCGTATCTGGGAACGGTCTATTGCTCTTTTCCAAAAACACTGTCTGCGTATCTAGGAACGGTCTATTGTTCTTTTCCAAAAACACTGTCTGCGTATCCAGGAACGGTCTATTGTTCTTTTCCAAAAACACTGTCTGCGTATCTAGGAACGGTCTATTGTTCTTTTCCAAAAACACTGTCTGTGTATCTAGGAACAGTTTATTGCTCTTTTCCAAAAACACTGTCTGCGTATCTAGGAACGGTCTATTGTTCTTTTCCAAAAACACTGTCTACGTATCTAGGAACGGTCTATTGTTCTTTTCCAAAAACACTGTCTGCGTATCTAGGAACGGTCTATTGTTCGTTTCCAAAAACACTGTCTGCGTATCTAGGAACGGTCTATTGTTCTTTTCCAAAAACACTGTCTGCGTATCTAGGAACGGTCTATTGTTCTTTTCCAAAAACACTGTCTGCGTATCTAGGAACGGTCTATTGTTCTTTTCCAAAAACACTGTCTGCGTATCTAGGAACGGTCTATTGTTCTTTTCCAAAAACACTGTCTGCGTAAAATACGTGTAATATCTAGTTTAATATTTTGTAGACGCTAAAAGTAAATCATTATTGTTCTACCCGTGCCATGAACTATTGAACCAGACCTTTTACGACCCTACTGATTAAATTTGTGAGAGTTGTAATAAAGAGCTAGTTCTAAATTAAATTTTTTATTGTTCCATCCGTGCCTTGAATTATTGAACCGGGGCTAGCGATTTCTTAAGGGAATATACAAGAAGACCATAGGACAGGTTAATCCGATACATCTAAGTGGAATTTTCTCTCAATACCTACTAGTTTCAACATAGTCTAACGAAGTTTCGATGCTATTATTTTACTCCCAAAATTGATATCCTAATACTAAAAATATTTTACAGAACTCAAAGGCTAGGACACAAAAGCAGTTAAAAACCTTGCAAATGTTTCATAAACCTACGGTCGATGATAAACAGATTTCCTGATACTGCGGTTAGGGTCACCACAGATTCATTTTATACCGACAAAACAAATATAGTACTGCTAGATGGATATGATATAAATGCAAACTATGCCCCTAACACTGAAAGTGTTGTCCCATGTGGCAGATGGCAAGTCAAGAATAAGAAGATACTCAACGAATCTGAGGATTATAAACATTTACCTGACTATAAAAAAAATAGTCGAATGTCATAAGCATCATCCACACCATCTGTCTACGATTATGTGGCCAGACATAAAACCGTTTATCTTAATGGACCCGGCGGTTCTGGAAAGCCAATACGTGCTATATATCTATTCCTGAACCATAGTATAGGGAAATCTAAAATGATAGTGCTAACTCCGAAAAAAAAAATGACTAGAAATAGGAAAGATAGAGGTTTGAGACCTGTATTGATCACAGTTTCTTTCCATAAAATGCAAAAAAACTAGAGCGAATGGGTACGAAATATATTACTAAAATTATAATCTTGGATGAGATATACAGGGTGCCTGTAGAAGTGTTGAGAAACTTTCTTGATTGGATGTTGACTAAATCTACTGATGTTTTTATGTGTGGACATTACAGACAACCACCGCCATTTACAAGCACGTCCCCACATCGCTGGTAAAAAGAATCTGTAGATTATTATCAGAAAATATTAGAGATTCACAGGGCTCACGATGAACCACTGAAAAAGTTCAAGCGTTTATTACGACTTCAACCGAATACAATTCAATGCGAGATAATGCCTGACGTAATTCCAGAAACAGCAAACGAATATTTTTGGAATTTATGGTACCTCTCATATATAGCGATCTTAATTATAGTTGCATCACAAATTTTGTTCGTGATTAGCTTCAGCAAAATTTATTTTTGCTACACAATAAGTTTTCAGATCTACTGGTTCCATTGCGTTATCTCCCAGCTGAAACACTCGACAGAATATTGATGTTGTGTTAAGATTTCTGGCGCAAATACTCGACGCACACTTGTTCTTAATGATTTTGTTGTTATCCCTGTAGATGTATCCGTTGATGTGATCGAGAAGAGCGCGTTTAGTACTGGACCCTGGGGATATACCCATACACTAGTCCAGGGGATTTACCATTTTTAATACTAAAACTGGGATTTTTTATGATCGTATCGAATGGCCAAGTTTAATATATTTAGCAGTTGTGAGTCCGAAGAATGTCTTAACTAGCAGGGTTATTCCTGAATCTATTCAGATTCACAACATCGTGGATAAGGATCAAATCAGGAAATTAGAGCACCATTGCTACAGAAGAAATTATCTGATTATCAGTGAACCGACAAAACAAAATAAAAGTAACGCGACCTTGATCTTGATCATAACACTACGATAACAAAAAAAAAAAAAAACAATCACTGCGCTTCATGTAATACAGTTATGTTGTGGCAGTATTCAAAACTAAATCTGACACAACCAATCTATATTGGACAGTCCGTGCTGCACTTGTCGAAGTCCCTGATGCACGGATTCTACAAAGATAAAATCAAATCGTTTTGCCAGAATCGAATGAAAATCCTTTACACCAAGACTGACTAGATGCCGATACCATATAACATGAAACGATATGAACGCAAACATAGCACAACCAAGTTGGTTAATGAGTCGAACCAGTGAGTACCCGAACGAACATCCTTTGTTTAGTAACACCAATATAAAGGTTGTTGGTAAGTTCAAAGACTAGTGATAGGGTAAGCTAATCGAAGAATATCTAGGACTACGACCTAAGATGTACTCCATTGTAACTGGCGTCTCGACGAACGTCGTATTGGCTAAAGGTATTCAGCAGATTATTGTGCCATAGGACTTCGACATCGACTTGATTTCGCGAACACAGCAAATATGGTATGGTGTCAGAAAAATTGCATGGTTGTTTACCGATGAACAAATGTGAGTTTGACACCTCTTAATTCCACGCGATGGATACTCCCCGGTGCAATCACTAACTGTGCATTTGGGTATCATGCTATTGCGTATCAATTTACTATGCACTAGCGGATCAAATTAAGTTATGTTGGTAGTTCATATTAGCTGGAACAACTTGCAATTTCTCTAGTGCAAATGCTCATCAAGGAGTATTTGCCCCGTGTGGGTCAAGTTCACTTGGTCCAAAACCGTAAGATGTTGGTTGTCTTCGAATATCAATTATTTTCTAAATCGTAACCACGTTGAAGAAGCATGCAGAGTCAATATCATTACATTTCCTGCTTTCTAAATCTCTATGTGCATACAGATACCAACCAAACTTGTTTCCGAGTGGTTGTAACAGTGCCAGCTGGAATATCATTTTCTTTATTAAGTTTAGTAAGTTTAAAAATCTTTAGTCAAATTGCACTAGCTGGTTTAAGTATAATAATGCGAGCGACTTAATTGCTTAATGATGCTATAACAACTGGAAGACGCGCTACCCATTCTTGATATCGTTTTAGGGTGCTAGCACTCTGAGACCTCATTAACAAATCATTCATGAACTGATTGAATACAGTTCCACAAATTTGCAGTTAAATCTTTCCACAATAGTTTGGTCACGGTGAATGTTAACATATCGATTATGTACTCGCACACGATGTTTAGACAATAGCACCGCAATAGATCCGAGAATTTGTTTTACCAAGATCGACTCGTTATTTGTTGTAGTTGTTGTAGAGTTTCACGTCATTTTTCAGCCCAAGATATTCGTTAGAATAGTGGACATATCAGGAGTAAATGTTGATCGATACGTTAGAGTGCGTCTTCATCGCCGGCATCATACGTTGACCTCAACGGCTCCGCATAATATGTTGTTGTTGTCATAGGATTTAACGTCATTTTCAGCATAATATATGTTATATATGGCGGTCAGTATAAATTGTTTTGGAAGAACCTGGGAAAACCACTGAAAAAAAAAAACAACCGATCCACGAAAAGCTACTGGCAAGCTTTCCGACATTCCCATATTGGCCAAGATCAAGACTCGAACCCACGCAGACAGAGGTGAGGTGGCAGTGGTCCGTAACGGCGAGATCTTTAGACCACTCGGCCACTCGCCCCCCCCTCAACATAATACCCGACCGCACCTTTTTGGCCTACCAGCGAACTACACATTTTCAGTAGATGGTGAAACATCTTGAAATATGGTAGAATTTCTTACAGGTGCTTACGACATCACATCAATAAATGATACGGTCTGACGAATAATTTGGCCTTTGATCTCTAAAGACCCTATAGGTTTTATACAAGAACACGAGTCTACACTCGGCTCCACTAATGCAATTGCACTTACACAATCGTCGTTTAGAGTGTATTTGATTAGTCTGCTACTATCTTTCGAAATTACTATCTTTTACGATTGGCTTTATTTTTTAATTCTAAATTATTGTTAAAAGAAACTCCTACCTTGCTAGAATGACTTGAAGAATTCCTAAAAAGCAGTATCCCCACTTACTGTGTATACAATACTCTTCTTTTGCATATAAAATTAATTGAAAACTTTTTATTCTACAAAATTTAAGACACCTCTCCTATTGGATCTGCCACCTAAACCCTGATAATTCATGGATGCAATGCTATTTGTTTTAGTCATCAGATCAAGCTGCAAACTTGAATCTACCTGGAATAAAATATTCTATGCAGAGATATATGACAGTTCATTTCATCACATATTAATATTACTGTACATAAAATACTATGACTCAGATACCATTCTTTGGCACCTTTGCGTTTCACATAGGAAATGACATCATTAGGGAGTGAGAAAAGACGATGGAGAAGAGACAGACGGAAAAAAATCACACAAAATGCATGAAATGTTACTTGCATATTTGTTTTAATTATGTTAAGAAATTACTTAGAAAACCATCAAATATTTGTAATGAAAAACCTAAAATTTTATTCCTGTCTGCAAATTATGAAAATAGCACCATTTTTAAGCGAGGAAATGTGTAAATGTTAAAACGATAAGAAATAAACGTTTCCTATTGTTTGATATATTTTACTGAAATTTAACGCTACAGATATGTATATATTGTATATAAATTTAGCAATGAAACGACTAAAATTAATTGTTTATAAAGAAAATTAATGGACTGAATAATTCCTCTTAGATATCTTACGAATACAATAACTAAACGTTTTTCCAACAATATTCCTTATATTGTAATAATTTGAAATATTTTGTAGGGAACACACGACGTTACAAATTGATGCATTGTAAGTAATAGCTATGACAAGAGTTTAAGCAGCAAACCACAGCAGTATAATATTTAAACCTCCATAATATTCTTATCGATTAGAACTTTAAAATTATGTTTTAAGTTTCGGAATTCCATTGTCAAATTGCATCTGTTTTGTCTCTAAGTAATCCTTCGCTACTTATTTAACTGAATACTGCAGAAATGTGAGGGATGCAGGATTAACATCCTTCAAATAATTCTGTGGTCTTGGTAGATCCATCTGCTCTACAGATGACATTTATGCAAATGTTCCCGTCGAAAGAGATGGTTTTGTTGGTTCCTAATGGAATAATGTTTCCCCCATGTATACAGCCTGGTCCCAATGTAGCATCTGAGGAAAAGTTGCGTTTGGTACAGTCGGATCCTAATAACTCCATTGTTGTGGTGCTTCCATCTTCTCTACAGACAACATGTACGCAAGTGTTCGTGTCATTAAAGACGGTTTTGTTGGTTCCTAATGGAATAATGTTTCCCCCATGTATACAGCCTTTTTGCATGACGGCTGCTTGCACGGAGGGAAAACAATTCATCATATATATTCCAAAAAAGATGAAATTTCTGACAAACTTGTCCTGAAAGAAGAAAAATTGTTTTATGAAGTTAACTTATTGAGTTAAGGTCTTGGTTTGTAGAGTCTGTTTGATACACCTTAACAAATATAGAACTTATTTAAAAATGTCAGAATAAATGAAACAAAATATTCAAAATTATTCGAACTCAATTATAAAGGTATACTCTAGCATGCAAATTGGTTAATGTTTGTAATTTAAAGGTTCCAAGTCGTTTTCATCGTTTTCACCATTTGATACGCCTTTAATAATATCGGTTACCCATTGAAAACAGCCAAAACATGGATTACCCAGTCTAATGAAAGCAGCTATAAACATGTACGTACTGAAACGCTGCAGTAATGGTGACGTCGTTTTACTATCTTTTGCGTTCCATTTACTCTCCGTTCGGTAAAGTTTCAAGCATCGTGCAAGATATAGATTTTGACATTCCGTTCACTGATGTGATTCACATTTAACAATAAAGTTAAAAGAAAGTTAAAAGCAAATCGATGTCTTGTAAACTTTATTTACTCTATTAATACGTGAATTAACTGCCAATTTTAAGTTATGACCCATATCAGGTTCGCACTGGGTCATTAGCATCATAAGTCTGAATCTCGGGAGATACTGTTGCGGCCAATTTAGAGTTACAACACAAGAATTGTGGGAATGACTGCTCTAAATGCTGAAACAACTATTCCATTGTATCATGTAAGGTGTCGTTTCCCGCACCGTTTGCGTATCGTACAATCATCATGCCCTTTTCAATTTTGCAAAAAAGAAAAAAAAAAAGAAAAATACATGTGCTGTATAACGATAACAAATGCGAAAAATGTTTTCTTCATAAATAATTTATTACTTAGCACATTTCAGTTAATACTCTTGCCACGGATCCAACACCCTGAAAAACGTCATATACTGTGTGTGTTAGGGAGTGTGTGTGTGTGTGTGTGTGTGTGTGTGTGTGTGTGTGTGTGTGTGTGTGTGTGTGTGATTTAGATTGTTAAATTAGCTATAAGAATTTTTAGGTCATATCGCTACGATGTCTGCAGTGTAGCACTTTATAGTGATGTCTAGCACTTGGGCAGACATATAACATGATGTCCCACCCAGTCATATTATCCTGACATCAGGCCGACCAGTAATAACACTGACCTCTTAATGCTGAGCGTCAAGCGAAGCAGCTGTTAGTACCATTTGTGTAAGTTTTTGGTATGTCTCAGCCGGGGCTCGGACCCACGACCTTCCGCATCCCGCATTTAATGCGAACGCTATAACCACTAGACCACCGGAGCGATAATTCAAATCATTTACTACTGAAGCGGAATAGCGGCATCATACTGTTAGTTATCAGTTTGCCGATGTCCTTGTCTTGGATGTTGTTAGTTGTATGCATTGAAATGTTTACTTTCTTTAGGCCTTATCAATTACTATTGCCTCAACGCTTGTATAACAATACATTTTGCGTATGGAAACGAGGTTTATACCTTTGCAATTCCTTACCTATATAAATGCAGATCTCAAGCTATAAAATGACTTTTAAGTGATTAACGTGATTTTTATAAATACTATAGCTGAGAAATTGTTCATATTTATTTGTAAGTACTCTAAATTTGCGTATTCAACAATTATTGGTCATTCTAATATTTTTGTAAAGCAAAGGCTTCAAAGGCTGAGGGGATATTAGGAAACATGGAAATTTACACTAAATTTAATATAGATTTTATTTGGTTTGAAGTCTGATTAATTGGTGTTCAGAGAGAGAGAGAGAGAGAGAGAGAGAGAGAGAGAGAGAGAGAGAGAGAGAGAGAGAGAGAGAGAGAGAGAGGAGTCAAGGATAATGCCGTTTGTAAAGTATAAAACACGATACTGCATTATTATATTACATACATACATACATACATACATACATACATACATACATACATACATACATACATACATACATACATACATACATACATACATACATACATACATACATACATACATACATACATACATACATACATACATACATACATACATACATACATACATACATACATACATACATACATACATACATATGTGTGTGTGAGCTTTGCTGTCAGTAAACGAAACTAAACAGGGAACACAGCATAATGTCAGTCACATGTGTGAACAGTATTACAGACGGACCCATCTTACATAGAGGAATATGAAACAGTGGATACAACTTTATTTGATGTCTTTTGAAAATACAAGTTGATTGGAAAATTTAAAATAAAACGGGGATGCTATACAGAATGCTATTATTGCATTGTATAAAGTATAAAGGACACTTTTATAGCGACAGTAATTTTTGAATAAATTGAATATTTGTCATCTTAGTCAGACCAAAACCTACTTGTAGTAAGAATATTTCACAGAACTCAAAGGCTAGGACACAAAAGTAGTTCATCAAAATGAAATCAGTAAATGGACTGAGATGAAACCGCAACAAGTTAATGGTTTTAAAAACACTCATCATTGACAAAACACGCGAGTAAAGTAAGCCAAGCAAGAAAGGGAACCAATCAAAAGTATGGATCATTTCTTTGGCTACCTGAGAACAAATATATTTAGAATACCTACAATAAATAATTTATGAAAAGTTAGAATTTTAAAAATGAGACATGTACGAACTGGTTATATGCTCATTACTGGGAAATATTTCAAAGCAATTCTGTAATTAAAAACGGCAGTTTCGACGAGAAGGTATTAGTAGTAGTCGTCTTCAATTTACGCGGAAAGAAATCTTTGTATCTTATGATCCGTATCATAATAATTGGCATTATAATGCGAGTACAGTCAGATTAAAAGTAGAGTTCTAAAATGTTCTAAGATTATATAGTCTAATTAATTGCTATCTGATTAAAACCATCTAGGAACGGTCTATTGCTCTTCTCCAAAAACACTGTCTGCGTATCTAGGAACGGTCTATTGTTCTTTTCCAAAAACACTGTCTGCGTATTAAGAACGGTCTATTGCTCTTTTCCAAAAACAGTCAGCGTATCTAGGAACGGTCTATTGTTCTTTTCCAAAAACACTGTCTGCGTATCTAGGAACGGTCTATTGTTCTTTTCCAAAAACAGTCTGCGTATCTAGGAACGGTCTATTGTTCTTTTCCAAAAACACTGTCTGCGTATCTAGGAACGGTCTATTGCTCTTTTCCAAAAACACTGTCTGCGTATCTAGGAACGGTCTATTGCTCTTTTCCAAAAACACCCCTTGTCTGCGTAAAATATTTGTAATATCTAGTTTAATATTTTGAAGACGCATTGAACAAGCTAAAAGGAGGAACTCTTGAATACATGTGTTCAAAAAAAAAAGACACAAAATTTACGGAATTACTGAGATTATCAAATACGGCGACGAGGATGACATCTGTTGCTTGAAAACGTAGACTCCCCCTATATAAAAATATTCGATTGTGCTACTAAATGATAATGATAATGTTTCAATCTACAAACAAGTTTGGATAATATTTACACGTAGTGTGTGCCCGATTGTCCGTTATTATTTGTTTTATGTGAAATAGTGAAATCAATTAGTAGATCAAAGAATCAAATGATATTATTGCAAACAACGTGTTCTGATCTTGATGTGGTATGACTGAAAAAGAGCACTTCAATTGCAAATGTTAATTCTTCTCGTCAAAGGTCAGGATTTGTAATTTGTAATTATATACGTATTGTACTAATAAAATTTGATTAATAAATTGTGTTATACAATTTGTGTAATAACATTAACTACCACAAAACCAAAAAATCATATCCATGATCAATGACTGAAGATTTGCTGTTGTCTTAACAACCCAAAGTCTATACTTACATAGATACCTCTGTTAAATTGGTAATCATTACACTGTTGTGACAACTGGACCTAATATTGCTAATGTGTTATTAGTATCAGCAGCAATACTAGAGGTAGTAGTAGAAGTAGTTGTAGTATTAGTAGTAGTAGCAAAAATAATAGTAGTAGTACAGATCAATATCAGCTTACTCACCATTGTTGTGGTTGCTGACAGACTGCTTCCGAATCTGATATCCGTACTTGTTGTCATGTCTGCTTTATATAAGACTTGCTACAGCTTTGACAAACAAACGAACAATTATCTGAGTCTATTATAAGATTGGTAAAAAAGCTACATCAAATCTGAGCTAAAATTTGATTGGTTACATGCTATGTACTGTCAACAAACCAATGGGTATATTATTTGAAGCTTAAAACCTGAACCTGTGGGTCGACTATAAAAACATTTAATATCCAGTACATAAAAGTAGAAAACATCAGTTTTCTTTAGGAATTTAATATTAATTACATTTTTGCAGCTGAATAAAACAAAGGCAATAGTTCTACATTCCTCAAAAGTGGTATATTCATAACGAATTAATAATATGATGCTAATATGAAAGATTACGGCATCGCATGTGTAAGTTAAAATGATAATATTCTGGTCATTCTGACAAAACAGGCTTTTCATGTGATATGAAACTTTATTGATGTGTTTCTTAATAAATTATTTATGGTATGATTGAAAAAAAAATCGAATGTTGTAGCTATATGATAATTCTCTCTCTCTCTCTCTCTCTCTCTCTCTCTCTCTCTCTCTCTCTCTCTCTCTCTGAGAAACGAAAATCTGATTGTTTATTAGATATCTTCTATTCATAAAGTAGTGCTTAAAATAATTTAATTTAAGGCAACTATGAATCCCTCAAGGATAATCTATACGTACACGCATTGAATGACATTAGTAGTATAGGGAAATGAGAGTTTTAGCCCACTTTATTTTTTTTACCCTCCAAACAAGTATAAATTAAATGAGGGTTTTAGCTCACTTTTTTTACCCTCCAAACAAGTATAAATTATAGTCCTAAATCATCCCCACCCCTCATAGGGAAATGATGGTTTTAACCCACTTTTGTTTTACCCTCCAAACAAGTATAAATTATAGTCCTAAATTATCCCCCACCCCTTTTTCCAAAATAGGAAAATGAGGGTTTTGGCCCACCCACCCCCCACACCTCCTCCCCCACCCCCGCCCAAACCCTCATTTTCCTAATACTACTACTATGTAGACAGATATTTTGTAACCAGAGAAAACAACAGGTGTTGGAATGCAATAAGCTCTGTCAACAGAAGTGACGAATTTGTTAGAACAGCGTATGTGTGGAATACGATTATTCTAAAGACGGCAAATAGGTTTTACCACAAATTTTTTATCAGATAACAGGATGAAAATTAAACTGTGCATTAGAACGTTTCAGTTAACAAGGCGGAAATTAAACTAGCATTAGAATGAAAATGATATTATTTTAGGTTTATTATATCTTAAGTTTAGATAAAATTTTATGTTACTCATATTTTTTGTGATTTTTTTTCATACTTGCTAACCCTCATTGGTAGAATATCTGTTAACATATTGTCAATAATACGAAATTCACGTAATAAATCATCCATATTATATTTAA